>BMAO01000780.1:0-72826 GCA_019973975.1 Trichonephila clavata | reverse complement strand
GTATGGACAAAGTCTCTTCTCACACTAAGTCAACTGCCGCGTATTTAGCAAAGTAAGAATCAGAAACAAGAATAAAGTGTATCCCATTGGATGAAATACCTGTAAAATCACCCGACTCTTCTTCAAAGGATTTTTGTGCTTTCGGTTTATTAAAATGAACCTTAGGTAAACGGCATCCAAGAAGACTGATTCAACATTGGAAAACGGTTCAAGAGAAAGGGAGTAAAATTGGCGAGACAGTACTAAAAATAAAAAGTTTAATTTCATGAAAGATTTGAGCTAGAGCTATTGTCAAGAGAATCATGGATATCAGATAGAAGCAAATTACTACAAAAAATACAGCATTTATAAATAAAAACTATAAAATCGTTTCCATAAAGTGCGAACAGCCTTCTGTATTTCTGGTTCTTTTTAGAAATTTCATTTTCAGTTCTATTCTAGTGGTAATATATTTAGTGATAAATTATTCTATTCAATTGAATCTTTCATTAAACTTGAATAAAGATAGATCCAATTAAATTAAAAATAAAACTGAGAACTTACTTTTCTCAATAAATACACACACACCAAAGCATTGACCCATTAAAATTTTTGAAAGTAATAAATGAAAAAAGTAGATCTTTTTTTAAGAAAAAATGTAAATTCTAAAAATTTTTGTTTATCAATATGCATTTTGACATGTTCTATATTATAAATTTCTCAAATAACACTATTCTCTCATTTAAAATATTATTTCAGTAAAAAAAATAATAAACATATGAATAAATACTTATTCGTGTTATTAAATCTAATAAAGTCATAACTGGTGAGAAAACAATCATTACATTTCACAAATAAGCGTTCAGCACATAAAGACTCACCAGTAGTAAATATTTGAAGGACATTTCCCCTTAGTAGAACTCAACAGGCACTTATTTGAGAAAAATGCAAGAAAGATCGAACAGCACGAAGAAGTTCAGGAACGTCAACAGCAGACTGCACTTTACTGAAAAATGAATAAAAAATGTTAAAACATGCCTGACACAAAAATGATATAGACTAGAAGATTTTAATATAATGACAAATTTACTTTAAATATCCTTAGATATTATATAAGTTTATTGTGAAATTAACTCCTAGATAGAATGAACTGTAAGCTCCTAGATAGAATGGATTTTCAAACAGCTTTTTAAAGTACACTGGTGTCCAAAAGTTAAGCATAATTGATAATTATGTGAATAAAGGAGGAACTGTAAATCAGAATGGCGGGAAACGCGATATGCGAGTGTAAAATTGTTATAAAATAAGGAAGCAAATCAAAAGAATGATAATAATTAATTTTATGATCCAAAGTAGCAGTTTGAAAGAAAACTGAGCATAGCAAGGATTCACACTTTACAAAAAATGAAAGAAAACATTAAATAAAATACTGATGCTGCAGTTTAATAAAGCGTGTGGTCACCTCTGACAGCCAGGCACGCTGTACAGCGATTTACCATACTTGCTATGAGATGATGAATGAGTTGTGGGCTCAAACTATTCCAAGCTTCTTGGAGAGCTCTCTTCAGTTCTGTAACGGAGCTTGGTGGGTGCGAAAGGGCTGCAATTTGTCTCCCGAGCATATCCCATACATGCTCGATAGGATTTAAATCAGGGGAGTTTGCAGGCCACGACATGCGCTGGATGTTTTCCGTTTCAAGGAAGTCATCAATCAGCACCGCTCGGTGACATGGCGCATTATCATCCATGAATATGAAATCAGGACCGACAGCACATCGAAACAAGCGAACATAAGGCTCAAGAACTTCGTCTCTGTATCTTTGAGCAGTCACAGACCCCGTGTCAAAGAAATGGAGGTCTGTGAGGCCGTCCATCATGATGCCACCCAAACCATTACTCAACTTGATGGAAAATGATGTCTTTTCCGTTATGTTTCTTGGTTCAAAACGTATTCCACGTTCTCTCCATATTGTTACCCGCCGAGAATCACTACTCAGACTAAACCGGGACTCGTCACTGAACATCACATTGGCCCACTCTCCCACACTCCAATGTTGATGTTTCAAACGAGCGCGTTTATGCGCAGACGTGTGAGGGGAATGAAAACTTCTGGTCTTCTGGCATACAGGCCAGCATGATTTTGAGTCTCCTGTAAACAGTTTGTCTCGAAATACGTATTCCTGTGGCGACTGTGAGCGCCGAACCCAGTGCTCTGGCAGTACTGCCCCTCTGACGTCGCGCACTTATTACCAGATATCGGTCTTGGCGAGGGGTTGTGACTCTTGGTCGACCCGATACTGGTTGTCGGGTAACATCTCCCGTTCTTTGACACCTCTGCCACAGTCTTGAGACCACAGGCTGGTCCACATTCAGAATTCGAGACACTTCGGTTTGGGATCGTGAGGATTCCAGCATTCCAACGATTCTTCCTTTCGTAAACATGTCCAATTGGCGTCTTTGTGCCATCATTCACCTTGTTTGATGGTTAACAACGTTCCTTCGTACAGCAGTTGCACGACAGTTGTCTGAACTGCCTATGCTGCGTGAATCGGTTTCTCCGCGTTCCGACATGCACCGGTGTTTCGCGCAGGACGTAGTCGACTGAAAAGTTTTGCATAAACCCAATGTTTTTTCTTCACCCAATTAATATTCGCAAGAAATTTGGAATAATTTTACGAATATTTACTCCATGTTTTTGGCATTTTACGATTTATGCTTAAATTTTGGACACCAGTGTAATTATCTATAGGTATTGTGAGTTATCACATTCACTTACTAGTTTTGCAGCTTGCTTTTTTTTTCTTCGTTTAAAAAGGATAGCAGTTTACACCATTGTAATATTTGAAAATATTACTAAGATCACAGAAACTCTGAAACTTTGTCAGATTGAGATACTAACACATCAAAACAGGCAATAATACACATTGACTTTGAAAAAGTATTCCGGCTAAGAAAATTCTCTCACTTCCGATAAATCATTAAAAGGTTTTGTTCTCTCGGTCTCTCATTTTTGAAAACAGGTGTTATTACACACCCATATTCTTTTGCAAGGTCTCTGGACTCATACAGCAAACCGCTGATGAATTTTGATTTCTTATTTCTAAAAGTCTGTTCAGAAGATTATTCAACAAAATACTAGAAGTTTGTAGTATTTTTTGTTTTTTTTGTCAAGTGTAGGGTTTTAGAAAGGGGTCCATGACTTCAAATAAACAAGGAAAAAAGGTTACACTCTAAAAGCATAGCTCCTAATAAAATCATGCTTTCATATTCATCACGAGAGAGAGAGAGAGAGATCGTCTTTTTTACTTTAGTTATAAGCTTTCAATTATAATATAATATTAAGCTTTCATTATTATTGAGTCATTTTTTCGAACAGCGAATAAAACTTAATTTTTTGATGACTATCTGATAAGGCATTTTTATTAAGGGTAATATATTTTTCGGGAGAATCATTAGTCACACAACCATTTATTAACCCCAACCATTTGATGCAGAAAAATGCGGATTTTTTCGAGAAATAAAATATCTTTGGGAATAAGTTTCGTTTAAAATTAAATTCAATGAGTGTGCTACAAAATGAACAGAATTAGCATTGGGTGCATGCTCTTTTTATAAGGATGTATCCTGCTATGTACTCCTGCCACAACATTTACTACAACATAAAATCCTGTCTCTCACACTGATAAATCAATTCAATGTTTTTCGATTTCATTCAGTTTTAAGTCCTTAGGTAGTGCAATCTGCTGTAGCTCATAAAGAACACGTAGATTCTTATATCTTCAGATGTGTATTATTTTTCTTTTATCATGATCTATTGAAAAACAAGAAGAAAGATCTTGTTTTGTATCTATAATGATTGCTAGAAACTGGACTTTTTCCACAGAAATATTTTCTCTTTGGTTTGGAGGCAAATTAATTCTCATTTTGTATAATGTACTTAAATAATATATTTAGCTTCGAAAGAAGTTCCTTTAAAATAGGATTATAATTATATAGTAAGTGCACAGATGACATCGGGATTTCGAATCATGGCTTCTTAAAGCTAAGACATCAAATAATTAAAACATTCATTACACAAAGCAATACATTTCGCTAAAAAGTAAATTTACTGTTGATTCTTTCAATTGTATTCCTTGATGTCAATTATTATAAGAAAGAGTCCAATTTATATGCTGCCGTGAGTTTAAAAGAAAGCGGAATGTTACTATTTTTACTATACAAATAGAGTACCTACTATTTTGCGTGGTTTTACACAGTTTTTCATGCAACGCATCAATTGTAAAAAAATAATATCGGATGTATTATGAATCCTATGAGTCGGACTTGTTGAATATAGAAAGGAAAAAAAAAGATGAAATTTTGGCAATATCTTTGCAATACTTTGATTTTATTAATTTTGCGTTTAAAAGCAACTCGTATTTTCAACAGTTCACGCGCAAAAAATCGCAACGTAATCAATGGCATGTATAGATTAAAATGAAATTAAAATCCCCACACACATAGGCAGGCTGTTATAATAACTATTTATGGAAAACAACAAAGGGCAAAGAATTACACACCATAGAGTAGCTATTATACTGGCAATTAAACGGAGGTTGACAGAGGACTTTTAGCGCTTATGGTTCCTATCTTTTCTTAGAAGGGGAAGCAGCTTTCGAACCATTGTTGATCATGAACACACATTATCTTTTTGATGTAGACAAATGAAAAAGAACAAACATAAACAAATCTATTATTCTTTTTTTTTTAGACTACTCTGGGCAAACTTCCAAATAAGGGTCAATCCAGCCTGTAGTTTCTCACTCTACGACATTTACCTACAGTCAAATCAACCAACAAAAGATGGATGTTGTCCTTTACAAGTAGATATTTCGAATGGATTTTTCACATTTTAAATGTTCTCTGTATTTTATTTAAAACGATCTTTCTAATGAACCACTATAAATAGAAATTTTCCCCGAGTCTATACCACTCTTTGCGTTCTCATTATTTGAGTGAAACGATACATGATTATAAATGTTTTTAATCGTGGGAACAAACGTAAAATTCATGGGAAAATTATAACCATTTGTAGCCACACAAAACGTAACATTTATAAATGTAAATGTTAAACTCTGTTAATTAATCAATTGATAAAATTTCGTTATATTTTAGTTACACATGTTGGGGCTCCCTACAGCTTCGGAGCCCCATATCATTGATACAGGCGGTAGTTACGACCCTGTGTTCGATAATCTAAAAGTTTCGTCAAAGACAGTGTTAATATATCTGCAAATTTTGAAAACGACAAAATTAAAAACACGCATTTCAAGCGAATTCTTTAAAAAGGATAAACAACAATTTAAATTTTATAAAACAAAGCAAATTATGCAAATAGTTTATTAAAAAATTTGAAGAAAATTTTCCAATGAAGATATTTTGGTAAAACATTTCCTCGAAAAAAGCTACTACTATATTGTAGGGGCTGCATTTTCTATTGTTGGCCACGCGCCAACTGAAATATTGCAAATATCATATTTATCGGAATGACTACAATGTAAAAGTTTCGAGATTTGCACAAAGAAAGTAAAATAAATGCAGTTATATTTTAACATGCTGATAAGTTCCTTCCTTGATCAATAACACTGTGGAACCATAATTGTAAGTGATAAATTTATTCTCGCTTCATTGGTGATTACCGGACTCAAGTATTTATCAAGAAAATGAAAAGCGAAAACGAAATTAATTCATTATCGATCGCTGCTAGATTTAGCATTAAACCACCACTTTGGAACCCAGATCCAAAAATATGGTTACTCCAAACAGAAGCCCAATTCCGAAACGCCTCAACAACAGTTGACCAAACAAAATAGGATTACATTGTCAGCTCAATAGAAGCTGAAATTCTAGTTCAAGTTTCAGATATTTTAACAAATCCACCGGAAGACGGCAAATATGCCACAATTACAGAAAGGCTCATTTCCATTTTCGCTGAAACTCAAAAGACTAAAAAGTTGCAAAACCAATGTTGAATTGGGCAATAAAAAATCTTCGCAACTGTTATGTGAAATGAGGAATTCGGCAATGGATAAGGTAAGCGAATATTTTCTTAAAATCTCTATGGCTTCAAAGGCTACCAACTGAAATGTGTCAAGTATATTATCAATAAGTGGCGATGATTTGTTAAAACTGGTAAATATGGCAGATAAAACGTGGAAGATAAAATCTTGGACATATCCAAATGTTTGATGTAGTTAAATACCCTAGCAACGAAAACCATTTTGATAAATTTGCAAGAACAAAATGTACAGCTTACTCTCCAAGTTAAGTAAAAGGAGCAATCAGCGGTTTGGAATTAGGTCGCGGAGCAATTCCGTCAATAGACGCATCAGTAATTATCATGGTATATTGCTTTGACCATGCAAGATTTGGCGAGAGGGCTTACAGATGCATTAAACCCTGTAATTGGCTTATTCAAAACAAATCATTACACAGGGAAACTAAACCCCAAACTCTCGCAGACGACAGAGAATCCAGGGTTGAGCTGTGTCGTCTTTATATTCAGGAAAAAAAGACAATACCCAGCTTTTAATCGATACCGGCGAAAAAGTTTTTGCGGTTCCACCTACACCGCAAGAAAAACGATCCATCGCAAAACTCAAGCTTTTCTCTCGCCGTCAAAGGAAACAAAATTAAAACATATGGGCAAAAGTTGCTTAAATTAGACTGAGAAGAGCGTTAAATTGGCCTTTCGTGATTGCAGATGTCACCAAAGAAATAATAGGCATGGACTTTCTAGTCCATATTAACCTTTTGGTGTACAGCAAGAAACGCAAAGTTATGGACGGATACACTTCCTTATCCACTATAGGCAAATCTTACGTAATGTCGAACCACCTACATTAAATGCAATAGTGAGTGATTGTTGGTTTTAATGACGCGAAAGCCAATATGGCTTAGCTGCACCAAACATTCGTTAAAATATTAAAAACGTTACAAAATACCTAAAAGATACCGACAAGACACTGAAGCTAAAATCACAAATAAAATATAAAAATTGAATTCATCACATAAATGAACATTAATTTTCGTGGGGGGCCTAACCCTCCCACCAAGTCAGACAAGTATAAATCAGAAAAATGCAATAGTAAAATTCGAAAAAATATATTTAATATAGATTTTAAATTTCTTATTCAGCCATCTGCAGGTAATACAAATTGTAAAAGAAAAAACAATTACTTTCTGCCGTTTCGATATCGTGTAGGTGTAATTAATGTGCGAATAAGTATTATACGGGAAAATTCGGTAGAACTAATTCATCCTTCATTACAGTCGGTCAAAAAAGTATTGGGTCACACTACCAGTTCATAGATTTTTAAAGTTATATTTTACTTAAATACACAAATGAAACCAAAAAAGAAGTAAATGTTATTTGGTACACACAAATAATAGTTTGAAAAAAAACTCATACATTAATGCAATTATGGTTAAAATTGAAATAAAAGAAATCGAGTCAAAAAAGGTATTCAAAAAAGTATTGGGACACTTCCAATAAATTAAGAAAAACAATTCAAACTTAGAAATTAATATCTTGTTGGCCCACCCTAGCCTCTTATGACCTTCTCGAAGTCTATTTGGCATGAATTCGATCAAAATTTGAAAAGCAATCCATCGATTTTGTTCCACTCTTCAACAAATATTTTCTTAAATCCTGATTGTTAGAAATTTGGAGCTCATATAGTTTTGCTACAAGTAATCCCACACATGTTCAATTGATTATAGTCTGAACTTTGTGAAGAGTCTTAATAACACTAGAACAGTGATCGAGGACCCATAACTTGAAATATCTGCAGTATGTTTCGGTCATTATCTTGGTACAATTTAAAATGTCTCGAGATTCCCAGCTTGCTCACACTTTAATTTAAATTTCGCTTGAGAATGTCAATATAGACATATTTATTCATTATATCATCAATAAAATGTATGTTTTCGTCACCAGAGATTGCAATGCAGACCCAGGTAATTTGGTTACCCCCTACATATTTGATAGGCCGTAAATTTTTGACATGCATCGCTGTATTGATTTCCACCAAACTTTTTGCTTGCCATCCGAAAATGCTATATTTTTCGTTCATTCAACAAAAATTACACTTCCCTTATATTCTGTTGGCTGCATTACATACATTTTAGCAAATGCCAACCTAGCTTGTCTATTTGCTTTGCTGATGTAGGGCTTTCTTTAAGGTACTCTGCCATGATACTTATGTTTTCTTAAATCATTTCTGACAGTTTCAGGATTTACTGATTTTCTGAATACTTTTACATTGTAAAGTCATTTTTACTGCACTAGTTCTTGGATTAATGTGTACTTGTCTCACATTCCACCTTTCTTTACGTTCATTAAATATCCTTGGACGTCCTGATCTTTGCTTGTTTTCAACACTATTCGTTTTCTTGAACCTGTCAATGATGTTAAAAACATTAGATTTACTCAATTCAAAAATTTTCCTATACAGTGAACTGATTTCCCATCTTTCCAATGGTTTATTATGAGATTTCGCACACCGACCTAAGTATCTTTGTTTCTCGCCATTTTTTCTATAAATAATCTTATCTCTGTTGAAACCTTTATGCTTAAACTTCTAGTCTAAAAAAATTGTATGAAATTAAATTCTATTGATGGACTGTATGTTTGTTAAATTTCTCATTTCAAAAGTGTCCCAATACTTTTTTGACTCCAGTGTGCCTTTGAATTATATTTGAAAAGCTAGATCAAATTATAATTCTATAATACTAATAAATTTTCCTTACATACTGTACGCCAAATGTTAAAGTATTTCTTAATTCATTTTGGTATTTTTTTAATGTGATAAATATTTTTATAAATGGCTTTACAGCTATGCATGCAAGTGTCCCAATACTTTTTGAGAGTGACTGTATATTCAATCATTTCTTCATCTGAGGTATCCTGTTGAGGTGTACTTTTCCGCGGTTTGTGCGGTGCCATTTTTATTTCTATTTTTGCATCGTTTATTTCTTTTTAATAATTTTTTTTCTTGTCCGAGATTTGAATTTTGTTTCGAATCCTGTGTTGTAGATGCAGAATGTGGTTGAGTATAGGAGATAGATTTTGGAAGCGGATGTGATTGAGGATGATTTAATGGGGGTGAACATATTATTTATTGGTGGAAAGAACGGCATTAGACATAGGGATAGGTGGCTGAGGCTCTGACAAGTAGCGGCTATTGAAGATGTGGATGGCAAGCGATGTGCTTGGGTTGAAAATGATGTAGGAACAGACAGAGGCGGATTAAGGTAGTTGGAGGCCCCTGCGGTAAAAGGTTTGAGGCCCATGGGCTTAAGAGTCGAAAAATTAAAATAGTGAAAAGAGTTGCTTACTTTAAATTCTCAAAATAAAATTTATTGCTATAATAAAACTCATCGGCTAAAGAAAAATCTTTACTGTATATAAAAAAATTTAAAACCTTCTGAAGAGCTTACAGTTTGATTTCTCTTTGGCAAATTCATCTCAATTATTTTTACCATATCTATTTTGTCCAAAACATTTTATTCTGTATACAATATGGCCACGTTGTTCAATTTGTCTTTTCTCCCATAGTACTTCTTAAATTATTTTAACACGTTTAAAACTGAAAAAGATCTTTCACCTGATGCATTCGATATCGGTATTGCTAAAAATATTTTTAAAAAGTTTTTCTACATTAGAATTTCTCTTGCAATTCGATAAATTTCTAGCCGGGGTTTCATTGTATTTTTTTTTCATTTCTTGTTCCAAGGTGGCGTGGTTGGCTTGTCGCTGGTTTTTGCACTCATCAAGCTTGGGGCCCCTACCAGTGCTGGGCAGGTCCAACACCCGCTTAAGCCGCCACTGGGAACAGATAGATATATTTGGATTCGGGAGGGATGAAAGTGGTTAAAGTAATTTTAAAGGTGGACTAACTAATTTTGTTATATTTTCATCCGTTTGTGTATAATTGCTTAGAGATGAGGATTTTGCAACTTGGGCGTATGTTTGTGATGTTTGTGGAACTATTAGTGTTCGGGCTTCTGGCTAAGATATATTTTTATTTGTTTTGATTTCCTGAATTTGTTTTTCGGTTTCCCATTAGGGGCAGAGTATTAAATGCAATAGAACTCAAAAAGTATGAATATACTTTTAAGCAATTCCTTGTTCTTGTTTAACCAACACTCATCAATAATAAAATTCAAAGCCATAATATCGAACATTTTTATTGAAACTAAAGGTGCTTCAGTCACCGCAAGAGCCAGAAAACTCTAGTCAGAAATGTTGAAAGTGGCAAAAGCGGAATTTGATTTCATGTTACAGCAAGGTCTTTGTAAGGCTTTTACAAGTTGTTGGGCCAGTCCCTTGCACCTCTCCATAAAGAAATCGGGTGACTGTAGGTCAGTGGCGATTACAGGGCCCTTAACATTATCATTCCGGATCACTATTCACTGCCATTTCTCATGGATTGTAGTTCTGTGCTACATGGAAAGATCTTTTCATCCATCGACTTAATTAGAGCTTACCAACAGATTCCGGTTCACGAAGCAGATATCCCTAAAAAGGCTAAAACAACTCTATTCGGGCTGTTCGAATTTCCGTTTATGACTTTCGGTTTACGTAACGCGGCCCAAACCTTTCAAAGATTCATGAATATTGCGTTATCTGGTTTAGATTTTGCATTCTGCTATTTAGATGACATTCTGATTGCCTCTCCAGGCGAAGAATCACATCACAAACATTAATTCACAGTATTTGAAAGGTTGAATGACTACGGTTTGTGTATATGAATGTCTAAAAAGTATGTGTTTAGTAATTCAAAAATTAAATATTTGGGTTATGAAATTTCAACCACAGGAATTCGCCCTCTTCCATCGAAGGTAGAAGCGGTACAATGTGTACCTGAGCTCACCACAACCACTAAACTGCGCAAATTTCTGGGAATGGTTAATTTTTATCACTGTTTTAAACCCAAATTACGCCACGCTACAACAACCTCTCACGGCATTATTAAAGGGAAAAAGCATAAACAGAAAAATACCATTCACATGGACCGAAGAGTCTCACAAAGCATTCAAAGACGCCTTATGTCATGCCGCAATGCTGGTTAATCCCTCGGATCAAGCTACTATATGTCTCACATGTAATGCCTCTGATACAGCCTTTGGCGTTGTCATTCGTCAAATTGAACAAGGGATGATGCGTCCGTTAAACTTCTTTTCACGTTCCTTGACGGATACTCACAGAAGATACAGTGCATACGATCGGGAACTCTTGTCTATCTACACGGCAATAAACATTTTAGGCACATATTAGAAGAGAAATCCTCCATCACTTATATGGACCACAAGTCCTTTTCAACAAAATATAGACAAAGCTTCACCAAGACAAGAAAGGCAGTTGAGTTATATTGTTCAATTTTTAAAAATATTCAATATGTAAAAGGGAGAGAAAACGTCGCTGTCGATGCTCTCTTTAGGATTAATACCATTTCCGCGCCATCCCCAATCAATTATACACTCATATCGGGATTTCAAAATGAATATTTGAACATATTGAAAAACATTAGAGCATCATGAAGATGACAATACAATTTTGATTCACTTTATCCCAATTTTAAGGAGAACTTCCCATTCATCTTCCCTTATCACTAACCTCTCGACAGGAATTTCGGTTCGAAATATTTTGAGTGCTCTCATGGCCCAAGGCCTTCACAATACCCATGCCTCCCCCTGAATTCAAACCCGGGTCCTTCGGCACAGCATTCAGCCCCACTCATCATTATCTCGCCTTGGCTGCAAGTTAAATTAGAAGGTGACAGTCTTCTTCACTTCACACATTTTTCTTTCATAGAATCTGGACTGTAACCACGATTCAAATCGGCCACGACTAATCACTAATTTAGCTACCTCCCGACTTTCTATGTGATTTGATTTCAAAATTCGACAAATAAAAGGGAACCGCTTTCAATGTAAGAAAGAAAGGAAAAGTTAACTTTAGACTGATCAAATATAAATATTGAGGGAACATCAATCTTTATTTAATTCAAATTCAATAAAAATACGCAGTTAAATGCAATTATTGACACTTAATGCAAGCGAAAAGCAATATTTTACAATTATTTATTTTTTAAAAATATTATATAAGCCTAGAATTCATTATATTATATATTATCTTTACATATATAAATTCGAAACATAGCTTTATTTATTGATACATTTTTCATTTGCTATTGATGAGATATATCATTAAGAATATTACTCATTTACTTTTGAATTCTCCAATGGGGAGGGGGAGGTGGATCATGGAATTCCTCCCAAACAATCAAAGGCTTGCGACTGCAGAACCCAACCATCTGTACGATTCCGCGTTATTCCGTCCCTCCAGTCCTTTGTCTTGCAAAGGAAGGAAGTGAATGGTGGGGGGAAACCGAAAAGCACATTTTCGATTCTAAAGTCTTTTGGAATACGTTAGTATTTCCTCCGCCGGCCGAGAAATTGTATTATTAAAGTAAGCTTCCGGCGCGTGGGGGGATATTCTTTGCCAGAAGCTCCTTTGATTGCATCCGAGACGTTATTGCGGCCGCTTTCGCTCGCGGCATTAATAATGGCCCCGGTTTAAAGAGGGGGTTTGCTCTCGTTTGTTTGGCCATAAAGATGCATGAATTCCTTTTGATAAACCGAACCTTTACCGGGAAAACGTTAATCACTGAAGTAAATGAAAAAAATTGGGAAATACGTTTTTTAATCTGTATTTTATTTTACATCTATTATTTAGTTGGCGCAATGGGCATATTTAGCCAAACTGCGCCAAGCGCTCGTTAATTTAAGAAATATATTATTAAAAGAACAAAAAAAGCAGCAAAATCTCAGAACATCTCATCAATAAAACAAAGTTATTCAAACGAGCAAACTTCTCACGATGGTTATCCCACATGAAGTCTAGCTTGTCAAACTTTCGGCTTCGAAATGTCTCAACTTGTACCAAGATAATTGGAATATTCATATGGAAAGTATTCCAGTCATTAAAGTAGTAAGTTTAACATTTATATTTAACTTGTAGGAATTGCGGCAGCATTCAATGTTAAATAGACCAGACTGTAAAACTCGGAGTTAAGAAAACGATGTTAAGAAAAATAATACCGTTGGTTTTAAACTTCACAACTACTGCCATTACTTAAACTCCACTCTCTCTATTAATCCATTATTATTCAACTTCAACTATTACTTCAACTCTACTTACTGAACTTCGAGTATAGCTACAGTAGCTTAGAGGTCAAGGTAACGGTCTCGTGGCTGGCGTGTCATGAGTTCAAGCCTAATACAGCTGAAGATCCACCGGGCAGAGAGGGCACATGCACGTTAAATATGTCAAGGCTCAAACGACTTCCCATTGATGTGGTGTAGAAGCTGGACATAGGGGTTTCACCTCAAGTGTCACCCTTGTCAATTGATCATGGTACAAAATTACGAGGTCCGTCGCCAAAAGCCATCATGCAGTTTTATGGTGCGACATTAAAAAATCTCTCTCTCAACTTCGAGTACCGGTGACTTATTGAATCTCTTTGGTCAAAATAAACCCCATGACCTCGATTGCTTTATGTTTGAACTTTGTAGTGGAACAAATATAATTTTTTTATCATCCTCTCTTCTGTAGTTTGTTTTTTAAAAGAATCTACGTGAGTAAACAATGAAATTTTCTAAATTTTGGCCTTGATGGTTTAACTTTTTGTTCTTTTACAAAATATTTTTTTCATCCTAACATTTAAATTTTCTGCAGAATTATGTATAAATCGATCAATTTATATTTCAAATTTCACTCAAAACAAATATTTATTTCTGGAGATATTTGGGAAAAATTCTTAGGGAGCCATGTATACTCCTTACAGTTTCCCCCTTGCAAACGATTAGTATTGTTTTCCCGGTTTTTAAACTGAAGCTGTAAGTGGACCGATAACTATAACTCTTATTGAAAAATGACTGTACACCTTAAGTCTCTCGGATTTCCGATCGTAACATTTGATTTTTAATATTTATGAACTATTCAGACAAATTGCATACAAATTTATTTTCAATTTTATTTAGAAATGTTTATGGACACTTATTTAATATTACTGGATCAATTTTTTTTACCTCTTCTCCCCCCAAAATTGGAAATTTTCTTATAGAATAAGGAATTCTGGAATTTAGGTTACTTTTAAAATGCAAATAATGTTGTAATTTGTAAAAAACAAAAGTTAAAATGAGAAATATTGTTTAATATTACTTTTTAGAAGTTGACTGACACCACTTTTCATAAAGAAAATCCATCAAAATCCGATTCAATATTTTAAGCTGATACAGATTTTAAAATTGATGATAAATATTTATCGGTTAATCTTTAGTTTTTGCTAATTTTTATTTAAAAAAAAAGATTGCTAAATAAGTGCCTACGAACATAGCCATTTTACGTGTAACAAACGATAACATTTTAGGATATCTATCTATAGATAAATACGTATAAAAATCTTGAATTTTGATTTCCATACATTTCTGGTTCAGCAAAGAATCAAATTAGACTTCATTTGATTCCTTTTGTAAGTCCTCATCAGTTTAAGAATTTATTAAGTTGTTGCCCTTAGTATTCCTCAAGAAAAGTATCGGATAGACCTTATTTTGTTAACGTCTCGCTAGGACTATTGGTAATGGTCCTCACAGTTCTGAACCTCGATTAACATTTCATCACGGCATGGCGTGCCTTTGTCCTAGCCTCTGCCCTAAGAGTCTGCGTTGCTCTCCACAGCCCTAAGATTGAAACAAAAACGCAAATTCTTTTAAAGCTTGCCCATTTTTCTTTGAAAAATAATAATCAATTGTAATCGATAACAATTCTCAGTATAATGATTTATCTGTGGATCCTGAAAGACAAGTTATCTCAACCCTCGCGATGAGAGTGTTAAGTGATGAGGACAACATCTGACCTAGCATCCGATTCTCCAAATTTCTGTACCACGACAAAATGAGTATTTTGGACCTAGGCAGATTTAACGCTTATCAACCCCTTAACAAGGTGAATCTGCAGAATCACCAAGACCATGATTCGATAATATCGGACACGAGTTCGTAACCTTGACCACTCGACGATCATAGCCAATATTTTTGTTCAGACTACGAAAGGACGACCAAGAAATTGATGCTTCATGTATTTTTTTCTATTACACCACGAGAGGTCCAGATAAAATCTTGTAAATTCATCTAAAGATGGTGAGAGGGAGGAATAAAATGAGATTATGGTAGTAAATAATAATTGTACATTCCGAGGGGAGGGACGTCCAAAAGATAGAAAGCCTTCTGTTCGAAAATAAAGATAACTAGATTCCTTAGTCACCGAGGGTCAAAACCACTGGATTACCTGTACCCTCGATTACGTCGCGAAATGAAAAGGTCTGCCACTAATGGTAACCTCAGTTTCGGCTTCATTAAATTTCGAAATTTGATGTTCCTTTACCACAAATTATTAAACCTTTCCATAATTAGAGAGTTATTACCTAGCTCAACAATTAGTCTAAGGTGTGCTCATACATTACGCATTTAAAAACAAGAATTCAATTAAAAAACAATTACTTAAGCCGCGAGTCGATTGAGTGGACAACTCTAGGGAATCATGTCTAATCTTAAATATAGACCCAATACAATTTGTTGCAAGGCAGATTGGACAAATGCATTAGTTGATACAATCCAGTAATGCCTTCGAGCAGCTCGGCTGCGATATCAATGGCAGCATTCTCGATAGAATCGAGCCAGAAATCCCTTCCGGGCACGAAACAAAAAAATAACACAATCTGTTGGGGCAGAAAAGAAATCGTAATTGATGTGTAGCTCTGGAAAAATACTCGATGCATTAGACAGAAGAAAAATTAAGAATAAAGGGTTTAGAGAGATCGCTCTCTTTATGAGATCTGGAGTGTTATTAGAAATCTCTCCCAGAATAGAGATTACACAGTTTCGTTGCAGGAAATACTTTGACATTGTTTTATATAGAAAGAGGTTATAAGATTTATTTAGAAACAATACTTTTATATATGTTTATACATTTATTCTATGTCAAGAGAAAAGTTTATTATCTTATAAAAACTAAGTTTTCAATTCGATTTCTTACTTTATTTGTTATCGAGTAATTTAGTTAGAGTCTACGATGAATTATAACTACACATTAGGGTATTTGCCACATAGTTTAAGACTAAGTCAAGCAATGAAGACTATTCAGCCTTCTCTTAACTTTGTGAATATTGTTTTTTGAGGATAGGTTTAATTAATCGTACATCAGTTCCAAATGATTCCATACGAAAATCTTGACGAGTTTGAGTTCAAACTCATGAACTGTTTTTAAAAATCAGGTTATGGCAGAACAGGCTCCGGGTGATTACGACCTGCAGGTTATGTTTTGTCTTCTTTGTGGGCTCTTCAGAATGCAAATATCATGTACTAGATACAAAGCTCAATAAAAACTCAAATTAAAACACTTAGTGCTTTCTCAAAAAGTCTAATTCTCAGATTTATTGATGGATGAGTGTACACTGTTGTAGGATTTGAGTGAACAATTTATAAAAATCGGGTATATTAGAGTGCATAAGCAAATATCTCTAGTAGTTATTCAACAAGACATCGACTTGGAAAATTCTACTTAAAAAAACCTTGTGTAACGTGCATCACAGTTCGACACGACGGGTTTAGGGGCACCCAATTCTACAGAAAAAATGCCCACCACGATTCTACAAATCATGAACACTCGGCTCTAGCGGTCTTGTGTTAAATATGAATAAGGACAGTTGTACAAATATTAGTACTAAATACTACGTTCGCCATATAGAAGTCAAAATTTTCGAAATTACTACCTTAAGTTAATTTAAATTTCGTTCGATTAATCAAAAGGTTTAATGTTGCTGAACTGTATTTGGCGAGGAATTTAGAAGATAATGCAAGCCCGAATTCTTGCTACCTGATTAAAAATTTAAACACAAAGTTCAAAGAGATAATTTGAGCATGATTTATTAAAATCAGCCAATCGCAAAATCTTTGACCATAGAACTTCATAAGCAGAATTTTAGAGCAAATTATTTAATTAAACTCAAGAGTTTTGATTCATTAAAAAGACAAAAACAAGGAAAAAATGGACACATTCTAAACATAGAAATCTTCTCAAATGTCCTCTTTAACTTACAATGAAGGTTTAAATTAATACTTATACTTGTTTGTTATCGTATAATCCAAAGTTCCAATCATTAATCGATTCGACTGGGGCGAGTGTGTGTTATATTAACAACACATTTTGAACCTCGTCATTTGAACTTCGGCCAAGTGAAGAGGAGTTAGACGCCCCCTCTTCTAACTCCCACGCCACACCAAGGGGAGGACATGGAGCCTCAACAGATGTAACGTTCATCAATCCCCTCCACACGATAGGTTTTCAGCTGCATCAGGACTCGAACTCGTGATTCTTTGAGCACGAGTTTGTGACCAAAGTCACTAGGCTGTACCGTGGTCTCTATTCGATTGGAAAAGAGATCCCCCCCCCAAAAGAGTTGGCGGCCAATTGATTACATTGGTATAAGTGCCATTATTATCGAGATTGCATCAACTATTGCCATATTAAAAGAAAACATCTTCGAGGCCTCTATGAAAGAGGACAGCGACCGGGTCTTAAGGTATGAGAAATGTAACACTGGTTATTCGCATTGCAGACGACACGAACAGGTATTCATGCTGTGTGCTCAATGGCTGACCGTACCATCTCACCACATTATGATATGCAATGCGAGCCGGCCCCGTGTGTTTTCTTTAGTGTTTTCAGAAGATGTGGAAAGATACATCTGTCACATCCTCTCTCAAATGAGCAACTTTCCTTAGTTTTTTAGATCGTCTTCATGACTGTTTCGCAGAACTGGGACTTATAGAGGAGTGGACGTGATGCCACTTTTGTATCCAGTTTTGCTGTTGAGCGTGCTACTTTCAACGTGAGTCTCAGTGCTGCAGTGTTTAGGGGAGCAGTAATGGCCACCGTGCTCTTTGAAACGTCATCACATTGCCCTCGCTAATGTGATGACGCCAAACCGGCCCACTTACAGACTAAATGTCCGTGTTGTAGCTGTATCATCCTGCTAGGCCAACACGACAGTACCTTTATATTCTCGGCTGTTAGTGGTGGGAAGCCGTTGAGGCTGATGCCCTATTGGAACCATCAAATCTACATTCGTATGACAATCGATAGATTTCAACCAATACGAATAAGATTATCTAGAATCGGTAAGCCGCATTCTCGATAGGGGGCGATTCTTTTTCTCTATCGAATTCCAAATAGTGCTAGAAGCTGTTTTTCCTTAACATTATTTTCTCACAAAGAACTAATATTCAAATACAATTTCCGACTAAGACTCGCTGCGTTCTTTTTATAAAGAGTTTGAAATGCCCTTTTCTCTCTCGGATCTTTCAATTACGTTAAAATGTTAATCATTTGCACATATCGCAGTTTCTTTCTTTCATTCGAATTTGAGTAACCCCTCCTTCACGGTGTTGCAAAGGCCACAATAGCCATGTGGTCAAGGTCACGGAGTCGTGGCCAGCGTTTGATGAGTTCAAGCCTATTGCCGATGAAGACCCGCCATGTAGAGGGGTTGGTGCACCTTAAATCTGTCGAGGCTCAAGCGTCCTCCCGTTGATGTGTAGAAGTTAGGAGAGGGGGTGCCAGTTTAGGTGTCGTCCTCGTCACTTGACCATGGTTCAAAATAACGAGGTCCGTCACCGAAACACCTTGCGTAGCTAAATAGGGAGACGTTTATATTCAATCACTCACACACGGTGTTGCAATTTGAATTGACGAGAGTATTTAAGGAAATTAGTGTTATAGATTTAATGATTAAGCTCTTAGTACCAATAGTGCAAGAATAACAGAGAATTGAAATGCAAAAAATTTATATACTTACTGTTTCACATCTAGTAAATAATCGGAAAATAAACTTGGGGTTACTTTTTAAAACTCGTGAAACAAAATTTAGTTTCCTCACATAGATTAATCATTCCGGACTCAAAGATGAACATTAACAGTTGAGAAACAGTAACTCTGTACAATTTATTTAAAATATTAACGCTATTAATTATGCAAAAAGTAGAAAGATTCCCGCTTTAATAAAGTTTCGATAAGATCTCGCTCCTCTATATAAAACCGTTCAAGTTTCTAAAAAGGGAGCTAAAACATTTTCGGGCGATAATGCATCGAAACGAAAACTGCGTTGGTTTTTAAGATAAAAAAAAAAAGGAAAATTGGCTGGCGCGAAGCGAAGAAAAAACAAAAATAACCATTTTCTACTTTTCAAGTCACTAACTTTCCACAGCCGGGAGCCCTGGTAAATATTCAAATAATGTCGTCGGCACGTACAAAAAGAATTAAAAAGGGGGAGATAACGCGTTATTAATTTTAACGAAATGTTTCGGCGGAAACACAGTTGCGAAAAAAAAAACTATTTCTCTTCTTTCCTTTTTTTCCCCTCCCGAAATTAAGTTCGTCGTTCCGCTCAGAATGAAAAGGAATGTAGGGGGAAATTATTCCTGATTAACTCCTAATTAAAACAGCATCTTTAGGGGTGGACTTATTTCTCATTATCTTGGTGGGGTCGGACGAAAAGAGAATTTGCTCCTCAAATAATGAACGCGAGATTTAGTTCTTTGGATTCTATTTTATAGGATATTAGCTTTCAGCAGCGATACACACTTAAAAAAATGTAGAGGGAAAACATAAATTATGTTTTGAATGCGATTTGAAATGAATTCTTTTTTCGTCGAACGTTTTCGTTATTTTAAAATGTTGAGTTACACAGAAAAAGAGTCCATAAAAAATAAAGGGCATCCAAAAGTCACAGAGCCTTTGCTCATAATGTCAACTTATAAAGATATGACTATTTATTAGTCCTTACAAACGTACTCAGCTTTGCAGACACGCTGCCTTTTTTTGCGCTGTTTCAAACTTTAAGAAAGCGTGTATCGCGTTTTAAAGTAGATTTTTCATTAATAGGTGTCAGCACTAGACTGAATTATAGAGATTGGAATATTTCAGAGGAGAGTGAGTGAGAGAATATTAACGTCGCACTGATTAGCAAAACGAGGGCTTTTGGCGACGGGTCCGCGTCATTTTGAACCATGGGCAAGTGACGCGGACGACGCCTGAGCTGGCACCTCCCTCTCCTAACTACCACACCACACCATCGGGAGGACGTTTGAGCTCTCAACAGATTTAACGTGCATCGCTCCCCTACACGGCGGATCTTCAGTGGTACTAGGATTGAACCCATGACATGCTAGCCATGATCCGATGCCTAGACCACTCGGCCACATTTCAGAGGAATTAGAACTTCATTTTTAGGTATGAAATTGTGTCATCAACACCTGCGAGTTTAGTACAACAACTGTGCTAAAGCTCATGTTTCTGAACACTTCTTCCAATACGCGTTTCAAAAAAAGAATCCCTTGGAAGAAGCGAAAAAAACCGAACGCTGGGGAAATATCTGAGCTGCAAAAACTCAATAGTTCAAGGGTTAATGCTGCAATCAGAAGCAACACAAGAGCTATTAGCGATAGACCCTTATTTCCGAGCCTAGGACAAATGGCGAGGATGACACTTTAGTTGTCTGCCACTTTCGAAAATTTCACGCCTGACGCGAGAACTTTGTGCCTTAACAGATTTGATGCTCTTCAGCTTTAGGGTGGGATTCAAACTCATAGTTCTATAGAAGTAACGCCATCCAAGAGTTCACTATCATAATTCGACTATCATGGCCATAAAAAGCAATCAATATAAGAATGGTTTATGATCAAATATTCATGATGCAGAGTTATTTTTTGAAAAATGTAAACATTAAATCGCAACTTTTATTCACATATGGATTTCTTATTTTTATGTACTTCCTCAGTGTGTGAAATTTTAAGTCTTTATTTTTCGGAATTTTTTTTTTATTACGAGGTCTATTGATGATGGGTTTCGTAAATTTGTGCTACGATCAAATACTGGAGAGGGCACATCTGTCTGCTAATTTTCACAGCACGTCATTTGGAATAACTTTGAACCTCCACAAATTTAACGCGTATTCTCTTCACTGTGGGAAACTCTTCTCGAGAAATAATTTTGAGCGAAATGCTTCGATTTTGTATCAGTTATTGAAATGGAAAAGATCCCCCCCCCCAAATGAACAGTAAAATGTTTAGTAGTTGCAGTCTATGAAATAACCAAACTTTACTTTGACGAAGTTAACAAATAGGTTATGTGAATCGTTTTTTTAAGAATTTTGCACAATACCTAGTTTATTTCTTTTACATCAATTTGTAATATTATAGTTTCATGGTATCATAAATTTCATCACAAATATTAATCGGCTATTGCATCTTTTTTTCTGTGTTTGATGCAATATAATTGGAGAGAAAATTTAAACACCACGTGTTTTTAGAAATCTCCGTAAGCAGATTGTGCTTATGCATTATTTATATAATCACTTAATTTAGCATTAAACAATTCAAGTGTGATTCCTTTGAATCTTGTGATGGACGTTGCTAAAGTTTCTCACACATTTCAAGTTTTACACATATTTCCAACATTTTCTTCATATTGATTTTATTACATATCGAATATTGCACATTTAATATCGCTTAGGCACCTGAACAGGAAATTCCCTCTGCAAACTTCCACACCATGCCAACCGGAGGGCATTTGAGCCTCGTCATATTTAACGTGCATCGGCTCCTCTGCACGGTGGGTCTTCAGCGGTACTGGGCTCGAACTCATGACACGCCAGGCACGAATCCGTTACCACTAGGCTGCCTCGGTCTACAAAAATTTGAGAAGACCTTATCAAATTTACCTCATGCAAAGAAGACTAAGTTATTCCTCACAACAATCCTTTGTGAAACTGGAACTCTCGATTTCACTCTAATGTTCTTGGCCATTATATAAGACGCATCTGTGTTAACAATCATGGAATATCTTAAAGTATATTTGAGTTTATTTCACACGAACAAATTTAATAAATTACACGTTTTTTTTTAATCTCTTTATAAATATATAAATCATGAAGGAAATCAAATAAAACTAGTTTAGGGAAAACACTGTATTGTAAAATCTCAGTTATATTTTACGTGAAGTATTATTCATCTCTCAGTGATTATTACATTCAGAAATTAAGTGACGCTTGATTGAGTCCACTACAATAAAAATTGTTTAAATTAATCTCAAACCAGGCATTGAAGGTAAACGAGATATACTTCTTTAGTGAGTGAATATTAACGTCGCACCGATTAGCAACACGAGGGCTTTTGGCGACGGTCCGCGTAATTTTGAACCATGGTCAAGTGACGCGGACGTCACCTGAGCTGGCACCCCTCTCCTAACTACCACACCACACCAACAGGAGGACGTTTGAGCTCTCGACAGATTTTACGTGCATCGCTCCCTTACACGGCGGATCTTTAGTGGTACTGGGATCGAACTCATGACACGCTAGCCTATACTTCTTTAGAAGGAAGTTGCTTGAACGATTTCTTTCAATTGCGCCAAGCTTCCTATTTGACTTTTGTTTGTCCGTAAGATCTGTTGTTCCTAGATTTGAATTTCTAACGAAAATTCTCTTGTTACACTATGTGTTCTTCATATTAGCTCATAATCTTCATATTTTAGACGATTTATGCTTTTGTTATTTAGGAAGTAAACTAAAAGTTGTGAATCGTGTTATTGAAAATAAACTTATTGCATCGCATAATTATGAAGGAAAAAGGCAGTTTTGGAAGAAAACTGATGCAGGAAAAGATATGAAAATTTTGTTTTCTGTTATGCAATAGCATATTTTTAATTTCGGGGAAGAATTAAAGTTTTCACGTAATCGATAAAAATATGTTTTCAAATATTTTCCTCTTGGTGATTACTTTTATTTATCAATTGGTCAAAATAGCTATGTACGAAGACTTCTCTTATTGAATTACTGTCCCTGAAAAATTAAAGAGTTTAATTTCAAGAGATTTTAAGTAAATAGAGGAAATGCTTTCTCCAAATTCCTTTCGAGACATATTTTGACTTTCCCCAATTTTCTGTTTGTTGATTTTTATACTTATTGTAAAAATTTGGACATAAGTAAGCAATTAAACCCGATAAAGTTTCACTTAGTAATAATACACAGGCTTATTGGCAAAACACCAATTGGCATGGCAGTTTGAGCCATGTTTAAGTAATGAGGAAGATACATGAATTCAGTTCTCTGTTCTCTAAATTTCCACATCACACCAGTAGGAGGTATTTCGAGTCTGAATAGGTTTAATGTGCAGTACCTTTGCTCAGAATGAAAGATGAAGTGATTATTAACTTTTCACTTTGAAGGTGACACAAGAATTATTGCAGACGAATCTCGTAATTTTGAACCACGGTCAAGTGATGAGAACGACACCTGAGATGGTATCCCCTCCAAACTACCACACCACACCAATGGGAGGACTTTGAGCTAGATAGATTTAATGTGCATGAAGCCCAGGACTCGAATTCACGACACTCCGGCCCTGAATTAATGACCTTGACCACTAGTCTACCATGGCCTTGGGTTTCATGCGATACAAAGCAATAAAGGCTATTATCTCAGCAGAGGGAGCTTATAAATTTACAAAAAAAAAAAAACCACTGGATTTTTCTATAATTATCGATTTAGGTATGAAATCATCATATTACTTATAATAAACTAATTCAAAATTTTTTCAAAGTATGATAAAAGGAAAAATCAATGTACGTGTTCAACAGTTAAAAAGGAAAAAAAAATACAACATATGCTTTGGGAAATATATATTAAACTGTTTAACAACAATATTTCGTTCTGAACTGATTTTAGAGATTCATACGAAATAATTGAACAATATGAAGTGACTACAGTTTTCTACCTTAACGCAAAGCTCCAACGGAATGCATTAAATTTGAAATGCAATATTTTGGGAAGAATAATGTTGAAAGCGAGGCCAAAATTCTTTGTAAGAAATAGAGTCTCTCAAGAAGAATAAACTTTAGCTGCAATTTCGCAAAAGTTAACATTCTCGCAAACAGCATCGATAATTTTTCCCTTTCAACTTTCTTCCCTGTAAATTCGCCCAAGGCCCCGCATCTAAAAAAAGGGAGAGAATAGCTCTCTTCTGAATTTGTTTTTCGTTCTGTGACAGTTCCGTCCTTCAGATTTATCAAATCAGAATCGGCGTTTGTTTGTTCTTGCCCCCCCCCCCTCCATTGTGTGCTCCAGGAGACGAAGAGCCTCCATAAAAGAGAAAGAGGTGATTTCCCCCTCAAGAGAATGCGCTCTTAAATCCGACGTGTGAGAACTCCAACATCTGCGCCAAAACGGAATAGAAAAAAGAACAAAAGAGCCTTTGAATCCCCGATAATGAAAACCAAATTACCGATAAAACCTAATCTACTTTCTTAAATTTGTTATGCAAAATTCCATCATTTTCAAATAACAATGTTAGTTCTTTTAACGAAAGAAAAGTGCATTTTTTGTTAAATTTTTAGTAACGTATTTCAAAAGAACTTCTTACTTTGTCAATTTGGCACTTTTTTATACAAGCATATATTTTACAACAGGATTACACTAAAAAAACTTATATGTAAATATTTAGAAGATTATAAGTTTAACATAACTATAAATTGCTAGCGAGAACAAATATAAAATTCTTATTTCAGCTGATTATAAAATTTTTAGCACCACAGTAGTATTCAGTTCATTCTGGTGCTTTGCATTCTGATAAAGATCTTTAATAATTGACTGTGTGAGAGTTCTATTAAATATCGCATTATAAAGTAACACGTGGGTTATAGCGGACGGACCTCTGAAATTTGAGCCTCGGTCTAGTGACGAAAATGACACCCGAGATTGCATTCCCATCTCCATACTTCACCACATCAATGGGAATGCATTGTGCCTCGACAGATTTAGTGTGTATCAACTCCTCTACACGGCGGGTTTTTAGTGGCACCAGGACTTGAACGCGTGACGCTCCAACCTATTGCCTGATCCATTATGAATGTCGTACTATAAAGTAGCGAGGCCTATTTACGATAGACATACTGATTTGGAATCTCCTTCAAGTGACGAGGATGACATACGAGTCAGATGCCTCTTTCCAAATTGTCGCACCCCGTCAACGTGAGGACTTAATTAACGGAGATAATAGGCATCAGCATCTCTAGACTGTGGGATCTAACTAAACTATATTAGTTTTGATATACGACATGTGAACAAGGACGTGACAGACGATATTTCGGTCGAATCACTTAAGACCCATTGTGCATAAGGAGGGCGCTGCACTTAACAATATTTTGGACTGAAAATGGATGGGTTAGAGTTAGCTGCTAGCTCAGGTCACTTCATCTGACCATGACCATGTTTGTGTTGGCAGAAACAGAGACAACTGTTAAGGTTTAATTCAGTGCTTCTCAAACTTTCAATATTTGCGACCCAATATTCAATCATAATTTTCATCGCGCCCTCCTCTATACAATAATATTGTATTGAATTCAATGATACTATACTTTGACGCTAAAGCTACAATACGACTTTAACCTCTTAAGTGTCACTGGCGTATATAAACGTCACGCTCAGCCAAAACGTTAATTGCCCCGGGGGGACGTATATATACGTCTTCCCGAAATACGATCTTTTCTTTTTTTCTATCTATAAAATTATTCCGAATTCTTTGGAATGCAATAAAATGACCTTGATAGTAATTGCGAGGAATTTACTTATTTCAGACGATTTTCTTATCGATTCCTTCCTTCCCTTCCATACATCACATATACTCGCCTACGTGGAAAACGGTGGCACTGGGATGCATATAGCGTAACTTTTAATCGATAGTGAAGGGATTAATCATAAACCGTACAAATTATCAAGACTCGTGTTGATTTTTGTATATAATTTTATACACGACAAGCCCATAAGGGTCATTGGTAATTATTAAACTCGTTTTTTTTATTAAATTAATTATAACATAAATGTATCAGCACTGCACAATGTATAAGAGTATTATATGTGTAAGTGAATATTAACGTCGCACTGTTCAGCTACACGAGGGCTTTTGGCGATGGACCTCGTAATTTTGAACACGGTCAAGTGACGAGGAAGAGGCCAGAGCTAGCACTCCCTCTCCTAACTACCACACCAACGGGAGGACATTTGAGCTCTTGACAGATTTAACGTGCATCGCTCCCCTATACGGTGGGTCTCTAGTGGTAATGGGTTCGAACTCGTGACATGCCAGCCACGATCCGATACCTTGCCCAGTCGGCTACCGCGGCCACGTATTATACGTGTAAATGCTTATTTTATTTTTTATTCTGTCAGAATGTATTTTGTTTTCTTACTTTCAGTAAATAAATAATTTTCTTAAAATAGTTTTTTGTTTTCGACTTTTCAATATGCTCGCACCCTCCTCGAAGACTTATCACACCCCAATTTCCAACAGAAATCTTAAAGCAGAAATATGAAGTTTGTCAAATTTCTCATTTGCACATGAAATTCCTATTTCAGCTTAACTGAATTACAAGTCAATTTATGTATCCTTGTATTTATAATATTTTGTTCAGATAGTGTCTTGCGGTACATTGTAGATTGAGCCAAAATTTTTTGTAATGTTTACGATGTTCAGTTTCAACAATTCAAATTTGAAACAGTTTCTGAAACCTAGATTCTGGCGAATAGCCCACTTTGTTAAGGAAGCCAAACGGATGCCAAGAAAAAAGGAGCCAAAACTCTGAGTTCACAAAGAGTATTTTTCAGTTTGCACGCTTTATGATGTCACCACCGACTATCATGCATGCATAATTTAAAGATTAATTGGGGAATTTCAATATAGTACGACACCACGCCATTAGATGGGGACGGATTTCTGGATCAGTTTCGATAGAAACTTATATAAGATGAGAAAAGCTTTTGAAGAATCTCGTTCAAGAATAATTAGTGCTTTTGTGTTATACAAAAGCGAGAATTTTTTTTTAAATGGTCATTATTATTATAGTTTGTTTTTTATTTACAAGTAAATAATATGGCAAGAAACTTATTTTTTTATTTGAAACTAGCTGAAATATCCTTTCTTCGCATGGTTGATTTTTTTAAAAAAGATTATTCATATAATACCTAAATTGTAAGGAGAGTAAAACACGGTACAAAATAATGTACAGAAAAATGTAAAATAATTTTTTTAATGAGTGCTATCTATAACACCCTTTAAGTCCTCGCAACGTTCCTTGGGGTAGATTTTTGCAAAATGCCTTTTGTAACGGATCTCTACTCCAAGAAAGGAACACGTCCACAAAATTTCTAGTCTGTTGGTCTAATAGTTCAGAAACAGGAATACTTCACTGTAACACCCTTTAATCCATCGCAACGCCCCTTGGGGTCAATTTTCATAAAAACCCTTTTCTATCGGATCTCTACTGCATGAAAGGAACATGCCAACAAATTTTTGAGTTTGTCGGTCTAAAAGTGCAACAACAGGAATATTTAACAGGGGAGGGTTAAGGATAGACTCCTTAGGGGTCGATTCAGGTAAAAATGGGATCCTTCTTCGTAGATGGGGGATAGAGGGTTACCTCACCATTTAACTCCTTTGATCATAGCGGGTCCAATTACCGAGGTTTAGCAACCCACACACCCGTGGTACTTACCCGTTATACTGTTTTTGGTAACGAAAATAAAAAATTTGTTGCAACTCGTTTTTGTTGCACAATTTAATATAATCACCCATTTTAACTATTATTTTTGACTTTTTAAAATTAATTATTTTCAAATATTACCATTTCTATTACTTTTGTTTCAACCGTATAATTTACATGTTTCTGTTTTTAATCGTGTATTATTTACTTATTGTATTTCAATTTAAATCGATCCTGATCTTCATTATCGAAAGTAATTTGTAATCAGACAGCTATTTTTCATATCACTAATAGTTTAAATTGTACTGATCATTGGAAAGTGCTTTTAATGCTTGAAAATAAAATGCTATTTTGAAACAACTTTTCTCTAATTAGGAGAAATAATGTACTCTAACTATGAAATAGGGAGGTCATACATTGATAAATGAATTAACTGACTTTAAGGTTGTATTTATTCATATCAAGCAGCCAAATAAACCGATTCAGGATACTCTGTATTTAAAAAATACTATTGTGGTTACAAAGCTATATTACAGCTGCAGTGATTAAAATCAATTTATTATCGAAAGAAGAGGTTAAGCAATTTCTTTCATTATACCCAAGCTAAGAGATAATGAGAAGGCGTTTATTACATTAAACACTATTATCATGGGAAATAAAAGAATCGAGCGCGGAATAGGAAAAAAAAAAAACCGCGACTGAAAGAGATTTAAATTCATGCGAATACAACGAAGTAGAAGCTTTACTGAAAAAATAAACAATGAGCTTGTTAATTGGATTTTATTGAATTGGGGGGGGGGGGGAAGGTCACGCTGTTCTGAGAAGAGCGGCCAAGGCGCGATTTTCTCCAAGGTCAGAGCTAACTGCATCGGTGGAAAACTTGAAATAAAAGAACAAATTCTTTCTTAAAATGTCGGGAAGGAAAGATACAATCGA
Source organism: Trichonephila clavata (assembly GCA_019973975.1). NCBI lineage: Eukaryota > Metazoa > Arthropoda > Arachnida > Araneae > Nephilidae > Trichonephila > Trichonephila clavata. The sequence goes on along the minus strand of BMAO01000780.1, from coordinate 44,214 downwards.
ACGTTAGCGTCAGTTAAACTTTTCAGGAAAAAACGGGGGGGGGGGGGGGAGAAAAACCTCCACCGAAAATCAGACCTTCAGTTTTGTATCCAATAATTTTAATTATGTTAAAAAAACTATAAAATTGAATATATTTAACGAACCTCTGCATTGTGAGCATGGTTCAGAATTACTAGTACAGCACCCTAAGCTGCTAATTATATTCCAGTAGAACTCAAAAGTCGAATCCTTTCAGACCAGTTGTAGGTTCGAACTCTCCTTTTTCAAAATGAGTGATGGTTTGTCAACGTCGCACTAGGAAGCAACACACGAGGGGTAATGCAGATGAACGTCGTAATTTTGAACCAAGATTAAGTGACGAGGACGACACCTGAGCACCTTCTACGAACATCCACAACGTGGCTGTGGTATTCTAGATGGCTGCCGTATCACGAGTCTCAAGCCCTTGTACCAGAAAAGACCCACTGTGTAGAGGGGGCCCACTGCACGTTAAATGTGTTGAGGTTCAAATGTCCTCTGGTTGGTGTGGTGTGGAAGTTAGGAGAAGGGGTGCTAGCTCAGGTGTCGTCCTAGTTACTTGATCATGATTCACAATGAAGATATCCGTCGCCAATAGGCCTCGTGCAGCCTTATAGAGTGCGACTTAATATAACTCTCCCTAGAACCTCCACACTACGCCAATGGGAGGATTTCGAAACTCGACAGATTTAACGTGCTTTGTATCTATTTTCTAACCAAGGTGTATGGAATTGCAGAAAACATTAACAGTATCTAAACACAAAATGTTACAATATTCTAGAGTGCAAAAGGCAGCAGTCTAATTTAAGTGAGGTCAGATATTTGGGTTTTTTTTAATTTAATCGAATCCTCCACCGTATTTTATAAGGCATGTTGTTCCGACTGGCACCGAGCCACGTGCAGTCCGCTCGGCATTTGAAAGGTTTCCAACAGAAAACGAGGGTTCCGAATGATTCCCTCTCCATCCTCTCGTTGCACGCGTCACGTTCAGAGAGGAAAAGGGAAAGTTTAGAGCGCTTTTCCCCCGTCTTAGGGAAGGGAGCGTTTTTAGAGAAACGGCCACACAAGATAAATGGCCGCCAGAGAAACAACTCCCCGGAAGGGAAAGAGTATATTACATTCCCCTATAAAAATAACGCTTCTAAATGAGTATGGGGAGCTTGCGCGCATTTTACGGACGGATAAAAAATGAAAACGTCTTTTTCGTGATGAGCTCCGGAATCAAAAAAAAAAAAATCCACTCAACGTAATAAGAGATCAAATTTACTTTTTTCGCTTAAAGTTACCCTTGAAATTGTTTGGTATATTTTTTCTCGAAGAAAGTGAAATTTCCCCCTTGAATTTATACCTTAGCCTACTTTAAATGGGCATTTCGTTCAGTCATTGTATGAGCTTTCTATAAGATTGGTTTTAATTTGCGTAAAGATGTACGTAGTGGTACACCTTGCAAAATTCTGAATTATAGCCAAGTGAGTGCTTATTAATGGCGCGTTCTACGGTAATTTAAGAACTGTTGGTGACTAACCGCATAATTTTAAATATCGCTTAAGTGACGAGGAGGACATTTGTGCTGGTACTCCATTCTCCGAACTTCCACATCAATCCAACGTGAGGACTTTGAGCCTTGACAGTTTAAACATGCATCAGCCACTCTACACGGAGGGGTTTTAGAGGAAATACATCTCAAACTCATGACACACCTTCCACGAGTTCGGGACTATAGCCATTATGTTACCATGCCCACCTGAATTATAGCCAAATGTTGTGTTGTTGCTAATGCCACCTGTCTGACGTAGTCAGATCGGGGCTCACGAAATTCATCATGGCATCGAGTTATTTGTACGCCGGTTGATAGCCGTAGCTTTGAGCACCATTCATGTGACAGTATGATTTGGCTCGGTTCCACTCCAATTTTGAGGGAGAACACCCTGGGAGTGGTCAGGGGCCTACCACCTTTCTTCCCCTTCCAACCTCACGAGAGGACTAGCGGCTTGACGGCTATTTAGAGTACAGCCGTGCCGCGAAGGGGTACTCTACATTTACAAACATCCATGCCTTCTCCGGGATTCGAATCCAGGCCCTACGGCACAGCAGTCAGCGTCGCTAACCACTATACCGGATGGGCGTAAGAATTTACGACCGGATGAGCGTAAAGATAACTACTCGGTAACTGCTCAGTAGCTTCCGAATTAAACCGATTTTTGAATAATGTAAATATAATGTTGTATATTTACTTACGAACACTTAATAATAAAATATCTTAACTTATTAAAAAGATTAACGAGGGAGACGTAAAAGTTTATTTAAAATCAAAACACAGTTTAACGAGATTTACAAGAGCTAATCCGTCGGTTATTTCACTTTAATTAAGATATTGCGCTCAAAATATCGTAACTTCAAGAAGATTAAAGTTAAAAGTCCAGCAATTTGGAGAGCACACATTCCCGAACTACGGAATCTCCAAGATTCTAATGAGTTTTCTTAAGAGTAATTAATTTCTCTCCACTTTGTTGAAGAGATTTGACACTAATCTAAAATTTTACGATGAATCTCAACATCAATATTTATGCAAATTATAATACGAATTGATTTATTGTTTAAAAAAGTTATTAACCATGAGAATAAAGCCTCTTGAGAATGACATTTCAGTCAGTATCTCTGATAAAATTAAACGCCTAAGAATATAGAATTATTTTTCTTAAGATTTTCACGGTAAATTTAATTTGGAATCTCTTTCTAATCTTTTAATTTATCTTCTCTAAAAAATATATTTGGTAGCAGCAGATAAAAGCTTTTGAATTAAAATCTTTCCCTATTTTGGATTGTTATTAAAAAAAAAATAGCCTTTAATAATAATAAAAATTAAATGGCTAATATTGATCAAATTCTTAAATTTAATTCAACAGTATTTTAATAATTAAAACTAAATACATAAATAAACGAAAAACTTATTTTGGATATCATACATATTCAATAAAAATTTCGCATTTATTTGCTTAATTAACGTTTACATAATATAGTCAAAAAGCCTCTTCCTTCACATTTGGTTTAATTGGATTTTTCCCATTAACATCGCAATTTGAAGCTGCACAAGGGCCATTGGAGATAGCTCATAAGTTTGATTCGCTGTCAAGTGACGAGGACAACACCTGAGCTAGGACCTCACTCTTCTGACATTCTACATTGCACCGAATGAGTGAGTGAATATTAAAGTCGCACTTTTCAGCTTCTCGAATGCGTTTGGGGGTGTACCTCGTAATTTTGAGCAATGGTCAATTGACGAGGACGACACCCGAGCTGGTAACTCCTTCTCCTAATAACCACACCAAACCAACGGGTGGACGTTTAAGTTTTCGATAGATTTAACGTGTATCTCTCCCCTACACGGCTGGTTTTCTAAGGCACTAGGTTTGAACTCATGACCTGCCTGCCACGAGTCCGTTACCTTGTCCATTAGGCTACCACGGTCACACCACACGGTCGGATAGGGATAGCTGTTTTATAATTATATAAGATATAAAATATATAATTATAAAGGTCATTAGAGGTGAATAAAAGTTAATTTATATAAGTTAAGCATGGATTTCTTAGGCCATTTTCACCGAATTAACTGGCCATTCGGTGCTATTACATTGAGGGTTGAACATCCTAAAGAAGTACAACTATTACACTAAATCTCGTCCTCGATTGAAATTCCTTAGTCATTCGCTCACCTTTTCAGTTTAATTTCTCTCAAAACGTCGACGAGGAGGACACTTAAATTGGCACCCCACCCTCTTCTACTTACACACCACACCAATGGGAGGACGTTTGAGCTTCGACAGATTTAGCGTGCATCGCCCCTCTTCACGGCGGGTCTTCAGAGGTACTAGGCTCGAACTCCTGACATGTCCACCATGAGTTTATTACCATAACCACTAGGCTACCACGGCCCTCCACACTACGTCATGCAAGGATTTTGAAACACGGCCAATTTAAAGTGCTTAAACCCTTCTAAATGGCGGATTTTTAGAGGCATCAGAACTACAACTTGCAGGCCACAAGTTTATAGCAATGACCACTGGATTACTGTTGTCGTGCAGGCCACGCCAGAGCTGAAATCAAGTGGAAGAGAAACGTTCATTTAAATCACCTAGAAATTTCGAATCACAGGTAACAAACGACAAATTGGTTTATAACTTATTCCTTTAAATCCCATGTCTCCTCCCCTGAGGATATTTAAGTTCAACTAAATTTTAGAGCCAACAGCTTTCCTGGAATTGATTTGCGTTAACGACCTTCGTAATTGGCTAAGAGCCTCATAATTATAAACGTTAAGTGACGAAGTTCATACAGCGGCTGGATCGCACTCGCTCCATCTGTGGAGAAATTTGAGGCTCTTGTCCATTCAATGCGCAACAGTCCCTTTTGTTTTTCGAAATGAGACAAATAGTGTGGGAAAGTTATATTAACACCGCACTATGCCAAGGGCTACTGCCAGAATACCCTAGGGGGAACCGAACTCTCACCCAAAGGCTTAGAGCTATAAACCAGTTCTCCGGGAAACCATCCCCCTCGTGTTGTCTTTATTAAAAGTAATAGTTTAAAAAACTAAAAAAACACGCTTTTAGTGTAAATCGCTTTTTGTTTATCGTATTTGTAATTTTTGTTCGTCATGTGAGAGCATTTTTTCACAGAAAACACAAACCAAAGGCAAGTTCCCGATACACATACATAACATGATAAATCTTCCATTATTTTAAATATAAAAAAAGAAAACAACCGAAAAAATTGAATTTTATCGGAGATATTTGTTATTTTGAAACGAATTTAACTTCATGTGAATACTCGCAATGTTAACTTAAGGTCTAAATTATATAAATGTCAGGATATATCGGTAGGCCAATTAACACGATAGTGTTTCATGCCACTTTCACAAAAAACTAAGTGATCCGTATCCCTAATACACCCACAGAGAAAAACGATTGCGTTTGTAGCGGGCTAGCAACATTTCGCACACGATTTTTCGGTTTTCCTGTTGACGGCGCGTTAGCTCGTGTGGTACCCATCTACCGACCTTAATTATCTTACCCATTGCTTTGAGACGACGGGAAACAGTGCTCTGGTCAACATTCAATTGTTCTGCAAGATGTTCTTGCATTTGGCCCCATCATCTCCCTCGAGTAATGCTTGCAATCCAGCATCTTCAAATTTTTTTGTTGGTCTGCCATGCTCCTCGTTTCTCACATCGAAATCCCCATTTTGAAACTTTTCAAACTACCTGTAGCACTGCGCACGGCTCAGAACATTGCCACCGTATGCTTCTACAAGCATTTGATGCGATTCGGCAGCATTTTTCTTCAGATGGTAACAAAAAATTAATGCTGTTCAAAAATCGTGGTTGGAAGGCATAAAATTGGACATTTTCACAACGCAGTAAAAAAATACAATGCACGCTGAAACTCGTTCAAATGTAAACTAAACACGAGTATCAAAGATCAAACTATAAAAAAATCATGCGTCACGGTTTCGTAGTGTTTGCATGTATGCGTGGTGACATCTGTTAGCAATCGTCTCATTTGATATGCATACACCTGGTACACCCACGGAGAAATTCGGGGTTAATTTTTACTTTGAATTCATGTAAATAATATGGGAACTGACCATCGTTAGTTAAAAACTGAACAATGTGCCTAGGATTAGTTTTAATATTAGATGTTTAAATATTTTTTGATTCATTGACCGCTATTGTGTAATAAGTTCAAATATTATCCCAGTCTTCAATAAGCATATTTTTAGAAATTTTTTAAAACGTAGGAGTGAGAGAGGATCAGATACACATACCTCCTCGCCATCTGAAGTGGCAAGTTTAGCACAATCATCTTGAACGTTGTTGTAATAATTCTCATTACGAGCTACTGGCGACAGGCCTCATTATTTTCAGCCGCAGTCAAGTGATGAGGATGCCTCATCAGCTGCTCCCAATTCTCCATTACACCAACGGGTGAACTTAAGCCATCGATAGATTTAATGTGTATAAGTCTCCCTAGCTCTTCAAGGACGCTAGGGTCTGAACTCGTGACACGCTGGCCAAGAATCTGGGACTATGACCCCTTCGTTAACGCTGACAAACAAAACATTGAAAATGATTCATAGGGTTTTCTTTCTGAATTTATGGAGTGAGTGAGTGAATATTAAGTCGCTCTGTTCAGCTGCACGAGGGCTTTTGGCGACGGACCTCGTCATTTTGAACCATGGTAAAGTGACGAGGACTACACCCGAGCTGGTACCCACCTCTAAATTTATGAAAGATGATATCTTAGTAATTATGATCAAGTCCTATTTTATACCTCTCATGATTACTCTAGCTTAACCTTTATCAATCAGTTGAGTCCTGATTTTAAGAAAAGCAGTTTTCGTTAAAAAGCCGTGGCATGAGTGCAGAGAGTGTTTGTTAGCATCGCACTCTGAAGCAACAAAAGAGCTATTGTAGACGGATCTCTCCTCAATAAAAGAATCATGCCTGACAAATTTCAAGTCTATCTAATAGCTCCTGAGGGAGTGAGAGCTATATTAACATTTCACTATAAAGCAACACGAGAGCTATTGGTGACGAATCTCGTTATGAATCGCGGCCCAGTGATGGGAGGACATTGAACCCCTTGATATATTTAAGATGTATTGGCGCTCTCTACACAGTGGGTCTTTAGTTGCTCAAGGACTCGAACCCGTGACACTCCGGCCACTAGTTGATGATAACTACTTAAATGCCGTGGTTACGAGTCTTGAATAGAATCAAGATCCGAACCTATTTCCCGACTTTAACATCGTCGATGACGCAGCTCGCACAAACATGTTTATTCCCTTACCATGGATCGCATTTTTTTTTAATGAAAGTCTTTTTTGGAACCAAGACGGAGATTCTCTTCTAGATCCGATATGAATTTCGCAAAGATGGCCAGTAAACTACTGTGATTCCTCTATGTCAAAAATAAATGAGGATAGGACTTAAATGGATTCAATAGTTTAGCTTTCATATCACGAAAGGTAGGCTTTAAAATACCCACGTGGAAGACTTATCCATTCTACCTTTTGTTGGGTTCGTGACTCGAATAGGGACACTTATTATGTCACCGAGCTTTGCATTCGATGGGTAGAGCTTAAAACATTTAAAAATTCATTTGGTAAAAAATACCATTAAAAACGCATAAATAATAACAAAAATCAAATGTAGTGTTGCGAATTTCTTGTTTCAAATATTATCTACGAACTTTTCTTAGATTTTTATGCTTGATGTCGAATTTTCCATTCGCTTTCTTAGAATATAATACTACTTTCTTTTTCCAGCAAAGAAGTGTTACGGTTAGCAAAAGCAAAACCTTTTAGCTTGCGTGATAATTAACAAGTTATCTTAACTCTTAATTTAAAAGTAGATTTGTTTTTAAATTCATTTCTCCCTTGGAAGGAGAAAAAGGATTTTCTTCGAGATTCTCACGTACCTCAGGAATAACAGATAGTCGTTTGACCGAGTGTGTTTTAAAAATATGTACGAGTGTGGAAATACGTTTTTCTTCTAAATATGTATAATGCATTTTTGCCTTTTGAATACGTGAAAAGAGGATAGAGAGGAAAGTTATCTTTCAATATTTATATGGGCCCTTTATATAAAGTAACATTTATTGTAGTAAAAACTTGCTTGTAATTTTTTTACAATTAACTAATACATTTAAAACTATAAATTTTAACTAAATAGAGTTTATGTCTCCCTATCCTGGAGTCGTGGTAAATAAGTGATAATGTTCACAAACACTAGGAGGCCCTTTTCGAGTTCTGGTGGCGCTGAAGACGCCATGTTGAAGAATTGATGTACGTTAAATCTGTGGAAGCACAAAGCCTTGACTTTGAATGTTCTGTGGAAATTTTGAAAGTAGCTTTTCCTAGTCTCGTGTATCATCCTCGTCACTTGACCGAGGTTTGAAGTTACGAGTTCTGTCATCAATAGCTCTCATCCGGCATTAAAGTATGATGTTGATAAAAAAATCATATCAAGCCTCGCTATCCAACTTCCAAATGCTGCAATATTCCACATGTGGCTAGAATCAAAACATGCAACTTGATTGGTTGGTTTTATTTGAGCATGAGTCGCAAATTTAATCAAACAGTCTTATATACTCTTTAATTTAGTAAATAAAGCTGTATTAAGTGTTTATTTAAAACTTTGTAAATGATTAAAAGGAGCGAATGGAACGACCAGGAGAAGAATCGAATAAAAAGAAAGATCACCAGAGCAGAGTGGATCACGTCACTGACTTTAAGTAAAATTCATGGACAGAAGGGCAAGCACATTTGATATCTTCCTAAAAAGCTTTTGAAGTCGAGATTCGCACCCAGTTCTCAGTAGTAACTAAGCTCACAAGCATAAAGGTTGTTATAAATCTTATACCCTCGTGTTCATTTTATTTATAAGGTGGCCAAAAATATGGCAAAAATTAATTAAAAACAAAGATTTCACTTACGGTTTTTTATGTTTCATAAAGAAATGATAAAGTGAGCGAATATTAACGTCACAATTTTCAGCTATACTCGAGGGATTTTGGTGATGGACCTCATTATTTTGAATCAGGTTAAAAAAAACGAGGATGATACCTGAACTAGCACCCCTCTCCTAACTTCCCCACAACGCCAACGAAAGGACGTTTGAGCTCTCGACAAACTTAACGTGCATAGCTCCCTATAAGGCGGGTCTTCGGCTGTACTTGGGTCTATTTCACGACACGCTGGTTTCGAGTCCGTAACCTTGACTACTTGGCTACCCTGGCCACAAGAGAATATTAAAATATCTGATGAAATGCAATCTAGATGGTGCAACATTCGTTTTTCAACATCTCGTTTTTAAAAAAAAACTTTGGTATTTTCCTCATGTAAAAAAACAACAACTTAAAGTGAATGTTTATTTTTTGTAATTAATGTTAGAAAATGTAATCAAACTTTTCGGACACTCTGCATAATAATAAGTTTGCTTCTATAGTTTAAAAAATATTTCAGAGACAGCATCAGTAAAATTGTTAAAAATGTGGAAAATTACTTATTTTTTTTGGAGCAAATTTCAAGAAAAATACTTGTATTTAATTTTTAAAAGGTATTGAAATAATATTCTTTATATCACTCTAATACACATTCCAAATTCCTCTTTGAGCTTTCTAGCTAAGTTGTTTATTAGTCGAGCTCCAATATTTGCCGTATTCATAAATTTCTCCACTCCTTTGATGTTGCCCGAAATCGACGAAAATGCAAACTTCTCTTCACGAATTTCATTTCCCCCATATCTTCCTTCGTAACCTTTTCTTTCGAATCCTTAATACCTCGATGAAATCATTTGAGCGTTAAATCAGTCTGTATTTCCTTTCTGAATTATACTCAAAGACCCCTTTGTGTGAAATCCCATTTCCGTATGGAGGTGGAGGTAGTTTGCGAGATTTTAATTCTTCGAAATATTTATCACTGGAATTTTCTCTCGGAGGCAAATCCGCTAGATAATCGAAAGTCTCAATTCCTTTGAAATTCATCTTTGCCTCTGTTGACGGAATTTCTACAGATAACAGTCTTAAAGTCTTTAAGTTAAAATTTTATTTGGCCAATATACCACGCATTACTTGTTGAGTATAAATCGGAGGATTAAATTCCTTATTTGTTGCCTTTTGCACAATTACCTATCTAATTTAGAAGCAAATGATCGATACCATGAAATAAATATATAGCATAGAGTAATACAATTAAACATTTCTAATGCACTAAATTCTTCAACAGAGTAACGCAAAATGTCATTTAATTGATTATTACTTAATTATTTAAAGCCAAACTCGTTATCAGCGTTATTTCTGGTATGTCTTGGGTTCGAATCCTGCTGCCACTAAAACCCACAGTATACAGATGCTGATGCAAGAAGTTTATCTGAAGTTCAAAATACTCACGTTGGCAAGATGCGGTAGTTTCGAAAGTAAGATGCCATCTTGGGTGTCAGAGTGGCGTCATCGCAGGTGGTTCAAAAGTACGAGGTTCGTCTTTAAAAGCAGTAGTGTTGCTTTGTTGTGCGAAAGTTTTATTAAGCAATGTCACTTAAAACTATTATGATACCATGTAAATAAGTACTTTATTCTCCTCATTTCCAGATGCGATTAAGTGAGTGTCTTGGGCTTTAATTTCACAAGCTGTGAGCATTATGTCTCCTTATTCTTCACACGATACTCTTGGCAGTATACAAGGTTATTGTTCTGACAGTCCCACAAGCAATTGCAATTTACACTCTTTAGCTTTTTTTCTGATATTTGGATCAGTGTTCCCCACTTTTGTTTTTTACTTATTGGTCTATCAATCAATTCTGTAGCTCTTATAATTTAATGGCAGATTTTTGTAAGAAATATCCTATATGTAGAAATTGTGGTTTAATAATTACGTTATTTTTTATAATTTTTCTGGATACATTTTCTTACTGTTGAGGATTGTCTTTGACTATTATCCTTCTACACCTCAATAAGGGTCAATAATGAACTCCAATTTTATGATTCAATTCCAAGATTGGAGTTTGAATTAGTATTTTTTTCATACTTTCCATACTAAACTACGCTAAGTCTTAGTTCTATTTACTGTACAGACATTGTCATTTTTTTCCCTTGGATGAGCTTTACCAAAAACCAATAGTCACTTTTACAAATTAAAGTGCCTCAAGATAAATAGCCATTGAATTTAGTTACATAGCTAGCATTTATGATTACTGAAAAAAATATAAAACATTGTTCTTTGGACGCGAAAATTTAGAATGCTGCACTATGAAGAGAAAAAAATGACGGAAAAATGGGTAAAATGTCTTTATAAAATTAATAAAAACCAAAATCTCATTTAAAATCTAAAAGGTGCAACGCATGAATACTGTTAAAAACTATTACAAGAAATATGGAGACCTTTGGATTCTCTCCAATATCCCTAGTTCACTTCAACACCCGAGTGTCTCCATCTTACACACACTTAAACATACTATAGCTGCACCATATTTATTTTCAGTGGATCCCTTCTCACATCGAACTTTACGGCAATGAAATGGTAGACAAACTAGTAAAGGAGGGCTGTAATCTTCCCGTTCCACATCCACCCATACCTATCTGGAATTACACTCGTTACAAAAAATCTCAAAATTTGGTGGAGTGGAGGGTGCCTCCCACTCATCATTGGTAAGCGGGTAATAGATCCGGTTTGGCCCTTGCCCTCAAGTGTAACAGATGCTCTCAGATTACAATCTCTCATCTTGCTAGTGGTTACATCAAGTGTCTGTCATTCTCAGGGAACAAAAAGATCTCCATCTGTGTAAGGTGTCAAGATCACCAGGCTTCCCCCAAACACACATAATGCGTTGCATAGAAGTAAAGTTATCTACACTGATACCTTTCTTGTGCTTGACATTTTTGAGAGTCAACGATTTAATTGATCTTGTCTGACTTCGTCAGACACTGGAGGATTAGAAACAACTTCAATAACTAGGTCAAAATACGGGTTATTCGTAAAGTTCGGGAACGTAATAAATCCTACATCAGAGATTTGGTGGTAATTTGCTTATGCTATATCACATCCTTAAGTAGCAACAAAAAGTTTGTACACTGAAAATTAATTAGTGTAAATCTTACACTAAAAAGGGGTAAACACTTGGAAATTCCAGTCTATAAAACTTATTCTGTAATTCAATTTTTGAATGAAAATTGATGCCCTATAAATTTTTTACAATAGCATATTAAAGGCGAAAATGCGTGGGAATGATAATTTAGATCATAGATTCCCAAACCTTTTTGTGTCGTAGACCCCTTATCATGTGTTTCGGTCTCGGGTAGACCCCTGCTTAATTAATATTCAATCAATATAAATTTTTGGAAACTTATCAACTTAAATGTCTTTTTAACATCTGGTACTACTACTCCTACTTTAAAAGAATTAAATTTATAACAGTAATGAAGTATAGTGTTTAAAACTTAAAAATTATATGCTAATTAATTAAATTAAAATTAATTAATAAAACTGTTAAATAAACTAACTAAGCAACAAACAAATTACTTTAATGGGAGGAATGAATCGGTAGCACTACAATATCAAATTTTCAACATTTGTTATCAATCTTGTCTAGTTTAATTATAAGTCGACTTTGTTAGTAGTGTTCTCACTTTTTTCTCCGAGATTGGCAACCACGCTGAAATTCTTTCACTCTAGGAAAAGCAATGAAACCTTCCTCACGGTTTCCATAAGTAGGGACAAATAACAGGTTTCACTTTTTAAAGCCAGAATTGCTCGCATCCGTTTTTAAACTTTAAGATCTTCGTTAGTGTTTATTAGTTCCTATTGTAATGTGACTTTTTTTTCTATATGACCATATGAATTCATTGAGTACTGTGGTTTTGCCATAGTCAAATTATTCTCAAACCTGGTTTCAAAATCTGAATAAAAGGCATTTAAATGTTGAATGTAGGTTAAAACGTTCCGATAGATTGTCTGTGACACATTTAGAAAATTCAGGACCTCCAGTATTATACTTTTTAAGCTTAAATCAAGAAAGAAAAGCTGGAATGGTTCTTGTTTTAATAAAATTTATGGTCTCACCTTGTAAACTTAAATTAACCTCATTAAATTTAGTAAATAAATCTGTTAAATGGGTAAAATTTGGTTTATACTTGGTTATAAATTTTCTTTTAAAATTTAAGTCACGATCTAGTTTATGGGAGAGTTCGTATCACATAGACCCCCTTACACCTCATGGACCCCCAAATTAATTTTCGGCTGACGTAGACCCCTTAGAGGTTGTCATAGACCCCTTTGGGAATCACTGATTTAGATCATAGGTTCTCAACGTGGGGGATAATGTCCCCTTGAGGGCGTTTGAGATTTTCAGGGGGGGGGGCAGTAAAAGACCCAGAGAAAATTAAGGGGCGTTGAGATGGCAGGGAGGGGCTTGGGCAGATTAACCAAATATAGCCTAAAAAGACTAAAAAACACTGATTATATACCAACAAAAGGAAACTTTAATACTATTTACCTTGTGTTGATTGTATGTTTTTAAATCATTTCTATATCACATGTACGAAAATTCACATATTTCGGTAGACCTATATTAAGTTGAATGATATAGTGAGCGTGTTGTCTTTGTGAGCAGTAGGAAAAATGTTTCGTCCGCTGCATTTCAGTACGTATATTATCCAAGAAACATAATTAAATATGTTAACCAGGAATTAACGTGTGATTCTTTAAGGGCTGAAGCTGTCAATTTATATTTATTTTGAAAGCAATAGCTTATTATGTGTTACTTGGTATCATCAAAATCCCTGCCTGTCTTTTTAACAGGTAAGCTAAAACTTTTATCCACTCTTTTAAATGAAAAAATTCAGTAGCGTTTCAATTCCAACCATATCCTATCTTTGCCTTAAATATATAATATAGTACACATTTAAATATATTTGTGGCAATAGCTATTTCAGATTCAAAAGGATAAAAATTGGGGCTTTAGAAAAAAATTAAATTCAAAAAAATAAATTCTATAAGTAATACAATATTTTTTTAAAATTTAACTCATCTTTTCACCATGTATTATATACACTTTTATTTGTCTAGAGTGGCAAGAGGCGGAATCTAAATTTTTTCTAGAAAAGGGGGCTCCACTTCAAAAAAGGTTGGGAACGTATGGTTTAGATCATTCAATTCAGACATAGTGAATGTACACGAAAATCAAGAATCGACCAGTTTTAGAAGTTTCGGGTGAGTGAATATTAACGTCGCACTATAAAACAACATGAGGAATATTCGTGACGAGTTTTGAATCTTGATCAAGTGACGAGAACAATACCAGAGCTGACACCTACTCTCCTAACTTCCCTCCTCTGCATGGTGAGTCTTTAATGGCGCCAGTGCTACGTCGATCACGAATTCGTTATCAAAACCATTAGGCTACTGCGGCCTTTCTCGAAATGTGTAGACTTGTGTCAAAGTTCCATCTTTCTAATGACTAGCTCAAATTTTAAAGTAGTGTTAAACGTTCAGAAAGATAAACCCAATGCAGTTATTCCCAATCATTGTGTCGTCAAATTCTTGAAGTCTTCCGCCAGATTTCATTAAAATGTTTTATTATTCTCCGAGAAAAAATAAAATCTAGAACCAAATCATTCTTATAATGCATATGTAATTAATTACTAGATAGACATTTAGAGTTTTCTTTGTGAACATATTTTATTCAGCCCTGAACATTATCATATAAACTATTTTACATAGTTTATTACAGAAAAGTAAAATTCTTTAAAACTTATTTCATTGCTAGAGTGTGCTAACAAATTTTGAAATTCTTAAAAGTGTACCGCAAAAGAAAAAAGGTTGAGAATCACACACAGACCTACTGTTTCATCATCATTTATGTGGCCACGGTAGCCAAGTGGTTAAGGTATCGGATCATGGCTGGCGTGTCATGAGTTCGAGCCCAGTATTACTAAAGACCCTCCGTGTAGGGGTGTGGTAAACGCTAAATCTGTCGAGAGCTCAAAAGTCCTCCCGTTGGTGTGGTGTGGTAGTTTAGGAGAGGAGGGTGCCAGCTCAGGCTTCGTCTGCGTCACTTGACCATAGTTCAAAATTACGCGGTTAGTGGCCAAAAGCCCTAGTGTAGCTGAACAGTGCGACGTAAATATTAAATCACTCACTCAAAATTTAAGCCTATAACACCTACTTATTTCTTCCAAACCTCACAAGTACAAAACTCTTGAATTCACATTCAACATGAAATAATTCACTCTCTCACTCATCATTTCTAATGAATGAAATTACATTGATATTTCATAAGTTGTTTTCACTATAAGAATGCAATATGACTTTTTAGAACAAATGTATAAAGATTAATTTAATTTTAAAAACGATAACAAATATTTTTGTTCTGCTCCAATATTCATACTCATAAATAGTTGTTTCAACTTTGCGGTTTCAATACTCATTAAGTTTGAGGATCGAAATACGATTACGTATATCAAGCGTTTCTTTTGAGCATTAAAGCTAAATGTTATATTTAAGTTGAAAGAATCAATTTCCAAGTTCTCGCACAAACCGCAACAGCGATCGTATTCCGCGTTCGAAGGTCGTCATTTCCGATAATTAGAGCGTTTGTTCGGCGCCGTCCTCCGAATTCTAAGAATTATCGAACGGCCGAATTGTTTCTTCCTCGAAGGAGTCTTTCATCGATGGCCCACCTTATCAAAATTCAATTCCCTTATCATCAACTCTTATCTATCCACTTCGATCGGCGCAGGAAGTTTATTTCGGTTTACACGCGCCCTCCGCGCACAGAGAAAGAAACAGTTCAGGCAAGTCGTTAAATAACATGCATCTGATTTTCCTATGTCTATCTCTTACATCAGAAAGGAAAATCTTTAGCCGGAAAAAACGGTTCCTTGAAAGATTTTTTTCCCCAGACGCTTTTCAATGTATTCACCCTGAAGATTTAATCAGAGCTCTTGTATACTTTTTATGTTCAAAAACAGAACAAAAATAGAAACACATGTTAATTAGAAGCACAAGCCTCATTTTTTTACATTGCATAATGAGGATAAAGTTTCAGTTAAAATAACTCGTTAACTACTGTGGTGATATTTTAGCGGAATGAGTGAAAGTGAGTTATTTTAACATTGCACTATAAATTAACGCGAGGGCTATTGGCGACGGACCTCGTCATTTTGAACCTCGGTCAAGTGACGAGGACGACATACAAGCTGGCAACTACCTCTCCAAAATACCACATCACATCAATGGAAGGACATTGAGCCTCATCAGATTCAACGTGCATCCTTTCCCTCTACGCGGCAGGTCTTTAGCGACTCAAATGAGCGATTGAGTGAATATTAACGTCCCACTGTTCAGCTACACGAGGGGCTTTTGGGGACGGTCCGCGTAATTTTGAACCATGGTCAAGTGACGCGGACGACGCCTGAGCTGGCACCCCCTCTCCTAACTACCACACCACACCAACGGGAGGACGTTTGAGCTGTGGAAAAATTAACGTGCATCGCTCCCCTACACGGTGGGTCTTCAGTGGTACTGGGATCGAACTCATGACACGCTAGCCATGATCCGATACCTTGACCACTTGGCTACCGCGGCCACTTCAGCGACTCAAGGACTCGAGCCTGGGACACTCCAGCCTCGAGTTCCTGACCATAACCATTAGGCACCGTGTCTACAGATCTTTTAGTGGAACTCGATCCTGTAAACTTTCGTCCTCTTTTGCTCCGATTAAGCCAAATGGTTTTAAAACCACGAGTCCTCTAACTAGTTGGTCTGAATTAAAATCATTATAAATATATACGAGTCTGTTAATAATAAAACTCTCCATGAAGGAAAATGAGTTTCTTTTTTATTAAAGACGACTTCGAAATCAAAAAGAAAGTTTTTAGTGACGGGCCACGTAATTTTGAAACTCGATAAAGTGAAGAAAATGGCACTTAAGCTGGCACGAATATAAATTTTCACACAATGCCAATGAGGAGACCTTGAGCATCGACAGACCCTTGACCAAGATTAAGTCGGCTGATCACAAACCTCTGTTCTTCAGAGGCTGCTTTCGGCTGACAAAAATTATTTTAATTATCCCGACCCCACTGATTTTATTAATTTCTCTCACTTCACACACAACATAACGACGCAAACAAATCAAAGGCTCCAGTAATGTAATTTAATTTCAAGGGTGCAATTTTAATTTTTAATCTCTTAAATTAATATCTCAAATCTATCATGGCAAATTAATCAGTAAAGTCAACAAACAACTTTGAACATAAGGGATTAAGACCTCTTATAAGATCATGTGCCCCATTGAACATTCTACGTTCGTACGTTCGACAGACCCTCTCTACATTGAGGTTCTTCAACGCGCCCTTAGATTCGATCTCGTGACTCACCAGCTTCGAATTCATGACCACCACTCCGCTACCACGCCAGCTTAAATTGTAATATATATCCGATTTTTAAAATAAAATAATTTTTTGAATTAAGTTTTTCGCATTTCTGAAGAAAAAATAAACTCAGTAAAAAGTTTGGTTAATTGGTAGTATCTGAAAAAAGAAAATTCATTCGCTTTGCGTAGGAAAAACAAGTTTGTTGTGTATTGACCAGCGCTAATTAACTAATTTTCCTCCAACGAAACATCTGAAACTTTCTGCAATATTCATCGCGAAGGAGGAATAGGTTATGAAAACGTGCTCATTAGGAGTATTTTTTTTTGCAATGCGAGCTACTCGCTCCCTTACAAGTAATCACCCACTTCACATACGAAAGTATGGAAACAATTTACTGAAACTCACCGTCTTTTTCTACTTTTTTCCCTCAAAAATAATCGTCGAAATCGCTTTCAATGAAATAAAAGGAAAACAAATATTAAATGTATTCACTTAAAGTAAAAAAAAAAAAGGAGTTTTCGAAGCAAAACTATTTTTCTTTCAGCGCGCAGTTCTCATTTAAAATTGTTTATCCAAGTTCGACAAATAGATATGGAAGATAATGATATCTCGAGTAAGGGGAAAGAAGTACGTGAAGGGAAAAAATATTCTGTAAAAAAACGGAGCCAGTAATTGAAAAGTTCACATGAATTCATTTCTTTGCGACTTTAACATTTAAATGGAACAATTACGCGTTCCATTAAAATGGATTATTGCATTAAATAAAGGTTCTGACATTGAAACATTTATCGTAAGATGGACATTGTTTTTTGTATTTGTTTCCGAATCTGTTTCATTTTAATTGAAATTCGTATAATATGCGATAAAGATAAATTTTTTGTAACGCTTTTCATGAAAAGTTTGATGAGTTTAAGTTATAATGTTCTTCCGACATTTTAATCGATTTTTATCGTATTTTTGGGTATGTTAGATAACTTTTAGTGTCACAAAAAGGTGAAAATGTGTTATTTTCGACTGTGTTGACTCTTATTAATAACTGAACTTATATTTGTTGATATAAACAAATTACATTTACATTTAAAACACTTTTCTTTAACTTTGTATCGAAGAAAACTATCTCTTAACACTAAATGTATCGGAATGGGTTGATTATAAATACAATGTTTCTCAAGAAGTTATAATAGAAATGCGATGGAAATTTGATCACCAGCAAGAGCCCTTATTTATCTGATTTGCGACACGCAGTCAAATCAACTTAAATATAGTTGCATTTTAATTTTATGCAAAAAAATCTTAATTAAAAAACAATGAATTTTGTTAGATAAAAATAACTCAAAAATTAGAACTCGGTTGCATACATACAAATTTCGAGTACGTTCCTCGTCAGTTTAAAATGCGACGATTTGATTTTTATTTATGTCACTCCCTAAAGCAATTTTAGGTCTATTAGCAACGAACCTAAGTCAAAGGACGAGGTGGACACCTGAGCTGGCAAACCTTTCTCTTAAACCTTCACTTCGTGGTAACGTGGGGATTGTGAGCCTCAATAGATTTAATGTCCATCAACCTCTCTACGTAGCAGATCTATTGTATCGTTAGGATTAGAATCTACGGCTCGACAACGTTGGCCACGACTTAATGACCATGGCTACTTTGTTATTGTGATCAATGACTCATTAAAAGTAAGCACAAAGTTATGTTCCATTCGTTAACTTTGGAAAGAACCGTATTTTAAATCTGATGTTAATCCAGCCACTTATTTCCCTTTTTGATCCGGTTTGATATATGAAAAGTAATTAGCCGTCCATCCGGTATAAGGGTTAGTAACGCCTACTGCTGTGCCGTAGAGCTTGGGTTCGAATCCCGGAGATGGCTTGGATGCTTGTAAATGTATAGTACCTTTGTGGCAAATGGGGCTGCTCTAAATAGCCATCGAGCCGTAAGTTCTCTCGTGAGGTTTGAAGGGGGAAGAGAGGTAAGAGGCCCCTGACCCCCATCAGGATTTTCTCCCTCAAAATTGGGGTGGGACCGAGCTAAATGGTACTTTCTCTTGTATTGTGCTTAAAGCTTCGAATAACGACAGGTGTATATCTTGGCCCAATGCAGCGATGACTATTGTAGGCCTCAAGCCGACACCGTCAGACAGGTGGCATTAGAAACAACAAAGTAGCAGCACTTTTTAGTATTAAGAAACTGGTAACTTTGGTGTCAATGGAGATTCCATTTTTTGTAGTTTATTTTTCGGGGGGGGGGGCAGTAGAGGTACGTATGCTCCTTCAAGAAATATTTAGAGTGGAATATTTGTAAGGTAAACATCTCTTTTTGCCAAAATGGTGTTCATTCAAGAGAAAGCCCAATGTGTGCTTTGGTTTCACGAAACGAAATCGCTCATTGAAATCTCTTCGGGACGAGCGTCTCGTATGCGCTCCGGTATGAAACACCGTCAGCAGCCTAGCGTCCCGCGGGTGAGCCAGCGTGTTTCTCTTTCACAGGTCGAACAACGCGTGGGCGCTCCAAGCACCTGGAATATTTTTTAAGCTCAGTTTTTTTGGCAATAGATGCTTTCTATGTCCATAAGATTTGAGATACATGGATATCAGACTTTCTACTAGAAATGAGAGAAATATTATTCACATTCAAGTGGTTTTTGTTTTATAAACATAAGGGGAAGGGAATGTTTCCGAATTGAGTGCTTTACGACTGCTCTTGAAATGAATGTGGTTTTTGTTTATAGTGAAGACGAGAGATTTATTTTCGTTAAAGCATTTGATTTGGGTTTGCAGTCTAGTTTTATACGGATTACTAGATCTGGCAGACAAAATTTGTCTTTTTTTTACAAGATCGACTTTTACAAATGCTGACAATAAAATGTTTAAAAACTTGTACTTAAACAGAAAGTGGCTGGAGTAAATAAAGTATATTAATACGAAATATATAAAGCATATGCCGTTCGTATAATATATACAAAGCAATATCGAACAACGCGTTTATATTTCGGTATTTTTATGGATTTAGGCTTAACTACACAAAACCCTCCACACTGTGAGTGACACTCGCGATAGAAACCTCCTGCACTGGCGGTACTCACGCGTTTGCGCCCTTTGTCGCGAAAGAGTTAACGTTCAACGTGAAGTTCGACATTTTGTTTTTCAAGTATCGCAAACAAGTTTGGCAAGAGCCCTTCATGAAAGACTCAGGTTGCAAAAAAGTACAAAACTTGTTAAAGAACACTTGGTGGGGGAACTGGAATATCGCTTTTTTACATTCTCTGAGCTATCAGGATGGGGGGGGGGTAGTAAATG
Organism: Trichonephila clavata; assembly: GCA_019973975.1. Lineage (NCBI taxonomy): Eukaryota > Metazoa > Arthropoda > Arachnida > Araneae > Nephilidae > Trichonephila > Trichonephila clavata. The sequence goes on along the minus strand of BMAO01000780.1, from coordinate 23,963 downwards.
CTGTAGTAAATGATCTCGTAAAAAATTCATAAAAGAACTTACAACGTTTCGAAATAAAATACATGACCCGTTTTCTTTGAAAGGGGTACGAGTCCATTTTATATTATATGGAGATATTTACCATTTTGAAAGTAATTGTATTTGTAAAAATGTTTGATGAAATCTTTGAAGGATTTTTTGGGGAATTGTTCACAGATAAAAAGCTCTTAGCAGATTGATTTCAATGTCAGAAAATTGTAAATTTGTCAAAAATGAGCATGCACCACTTTCTAAGGAAACAGCTCATGTGTCTAATTATAATAGCTGGAGCACAAATATTTGCAATCAGGGCAAGACTTTTAGTTTACCTTTTTTTTACAACCTTCTTTAAGAGAATGAAAAAAGTTAAAACTTAGAAAGAAAATTACTTATTTTACTTTTAGAAGAAACAGTTTATTACAAATTACCAAAATCAATTATACCATTTTCATCAAAGAAAATTATAATAACACTTGTGTTTGTTTATCTAGTCGAATATAAAAAAAAATCAAAAAGCCGTCAACGTGACGATTTGGCGAAAAAGCAAACAGGATTGGCAGCCAATTTGGTCGATCGTGAAAAGTGAAATTGTAAAAAAAATCGATGGCATAACAATTCTTTTTTTCTATGCGTATCTCCACGGGGGGGGGGGGGGGGATCAGGAAGATACGACCTTTCTCTCTTCATCTACTTTTCTGTTTACCTTCGGTACCCGGAGGGAAAGTCCACTCAACACCGGAGTGAGAGATAAAGAACACCTAAGAAATTTTACTATTGCTTTTTTCGAAGGAGCTAAATTACGACCACTTGGGTGGTTGTTCGTAGATATTTGTTCATAAATAAATAACATAAATATGTTATAAATCCTCAAAGATTATTTTTCATTCGATTTAATTGATTTTAGGCTACCAAGTTTTTCAAAAGCGTTATTTCATTAATATCGCGTTACAGTGACAGGAAGCTACAATTTATAGAGTTGAGAGTTAAATTAACATCACACTCTTAAGCATTACGAATGTATTGGTGATGGAACTCGTGATTTTGAATCTCGGTCAAGTGGTGAGGACGACACCCCGATGTGGCCCCCATCTCTCTCTCTCTCTCTCCTAGCTACCCTACCACACCAAAGGGAAGACATTGAGTTTTGACAGATTTAACGTGCATTGGCCACCTCTACACAACGGGTCTTCAGTAACAACAGTAGTAAAACACCGTTACTGTTCAGTCATGAGTTTGTGACCACATAATCCTTTTTTAAAAAAACGTAATACTTTGTAAAAAAATTTGACAAAAGTTATTAAGTTCAATAATTTAGTTTTTATATGACACTAAATCATCATTATGAATTCTATCTATTTTTTATTTGACAGTAAACTTCTTTAATTTTTTTTACATTTTATGCTACCTTGATTTGGACATGTTTGAAGATATTTTCCCTTTTTTTACCTCAGAGTTTAATGTAAATGACCCAAAACATAAACAAAGTTACTTCAATTATTCTATACTTATCTGAAAATGGACTTTTTCTGCGCGACAAACCTATTACCTTTGAAATGAGGATTCAACACCCCCCACACAGTGTTTGCGAAGTATTTGTTTATTTCAGAGGATTTGCTTGTTTATTATTTTTCTCCCCGCCCCCAATACATCACATACGCGTGCAGAAGTGGAAAATGGTGGCATTGGGGAGTGAATCTCGTAACTTTTAAATCGGCAGTGAAAAGATGAATTATAAACCGTACAAATTATCAAGATAGGTGTTAGTTTTTGTATATAATTTTATTTATGACAAGCCTTTATGGTCACTGGTAATTATTAAATTTGTTCTTAACTTACTATTTGTTAAATTAATTATAAAATACATTGTGCAGTACTGATACATTCATAAATGTATGATATCAGTGGAAATGTGTATTTTATTTTTATTATGTCAATGTATTTTGCTTGTTTATTTTGAGTAAATTAATAATTTTTTAAAAAGTTATCTTTTATTTTCGACTTTTCAATATACTCGCGCTTCTTTCATCTCGACTCATTAGTTAAAATCCCCTGAAGAAGTTATCACTTCAAAAACTAGATATTATAAAGCCGGAAGAATATTTTATTTGCCTATTTTTTTTAGTAGAAAAGTATGAAATTTTTTAAAATATAAAGGTATCCCATTTATAAGTTTGGGAATAAGCAAATTTTGTCTTTCAGATAAGGAAGAGAAAATGAGGCATATATTATTCTGTATTAAAACAATGAGGTATAAGAAAGCACTGATTTGAATTGAATGTTCCATAATTGTACGATTTCCAACACAACAGATTTATCCAAATGTATTATTTGGCGGTTCACAATGTGGCTGGCCAAAAACAAACCGTAACGAAAGTATTTCTCCACCACGTTCCGTAGTGTCCTTTCCAGACTCTGCTCCGAAGTGTCGTCACCAGATTGTGGCATTTAGGAAATAACAGAGTCACAGGAGGGAAGTTATATATTTAACGTAAACAGGCAAAATACTGGTATTTAAAACGCATACAGTTTCCTCTCGATTTATTGAATGGAAAAGAAAGCTGAGTAGAAATGATGTATGTTGAATAATTTGTAAAGGGTGAAATGAATGTTTAATAATCAAACTGATGAAATAATTGCTGTTATTTTTTGATAATGTCTTATACTTTTCAGTTTGTATCATTAAAACTACGAAAAATACTATTGTCTGTGTGCCTCTGCATTCTTAATAGCCATTTTATAGTTAAATCCGTCGATAATACACGATAGGGATGGTTCTTCAGAAAAGCAGCATTTATCTCTTGCTAAAGCATTAAATCTTTATCAGCCTTCGGGATGAGTTTAATTTTTTTTTTTTGCAAAATCATTTTCCGATTGTAAATACGGTCAAGAGGATGGAACGAAGCAAATTCTACCACAACTGTAGTAATAAAGCAACGGAGTGATTATTATAATTCCACATAAAACTGAAGAAAAATTCAAACATTTTAAGGGAGTGACATTTTTTTTACGAAGGTTTACAACCATTCGTATTTCTAATTGATGTTTTTTATCTATTTCAGTCGGGGGAGGTTATACATCACTTCGGAATGAACGTCCCATTGGAACAACTTTAATTTTCTTTCAAAGTATGGAATCATATGATATACTTAAAATTTATGTGTAACTCGCTTAAATCTTAAAGGGCAAATAATTTAGTATTTATATATTAACGGTATGGCAGCTACGTGCCGTCAAAGATTAACTACGTGCCTCAGATATTTTTTCGCGCGCGAGTTAAAGCAACTAATAATTTGATATCCTTCCGAGGAAAATTGCCAGAATTTGTTTCAACTAGCCAAAGTTCGTCAATAGCACAGTTAATAAGAAAATATCAATAAGTTTTGAAGAATGAAGTTCTTCCACTATTTACAATTAAGTTTACATTGTTCCCAAAATGTGTTCCCCTATATATGTTCGAGATTATACTCATGCTCGTTTAATTCCTTTAAAAAGGACGCACTAATTAGGTATCAGAGTTTTTTTCCAACAGCTTTCTAAATTTTTTTCTTCGTTTTTGTTTTAAAATTCTGGTGCTTGTATTTTTCTTGATTAGTTTTCCCACCAAAAAAAGTACATTTCTTCTTAGTTTACGTTTTTTACTTCTTATAAAACTTCTTTATCACTATATAATTAAACTATAGTCAGGAATAAGCCATTATTTATTATTATTTTCATGTCGAGTTCTTAGTACTATGCCGCCATCTTGGATTGAAAACGACATGGACGGCCAAATCTAATTTGACGCGATTTCAAAAACGCGCCAAAAGAGATATTTGGCACGAAGTTCACTGATAACAAATAAGTTCGTAAAGGGATTTTTATTTGATATATATGAAGAACTGGAAATTCTTTTAAGTGTGAGGCCTTAGGAACAACAAACAACGAGGACGAAATATTAATGGACACCTTTCTCTAATAATCTTAATGGTCCTTATGGATTTTCCTTAGTGCAGTCAACTCGATAATATTCCTCAAAGGGTCTTAAATGGAATCGAGACTCGAATCCACAGCTTGAATTGAACACTGCCGCTCACAAACTATTAACCATCGCGGGAATAGTATACCTCGTTCAACTGTTGCGTTTACTCTGCCCAAGGTCCCTTTCCGAATTATAAAACCCTTTGTGTTGCTATCAGTAAAACTATTCAAAATGTTTTAAAATGTAATGCACCGACAGTGTTCGCAAAGGATTTACTTATTTATGCTTTTTCCTTCCCCGAGTACACTGCATAACTGCACACGCATGTGTCAAAAACGGTGGCACCAGGGAGCAAATCGTGAAATCCCCCCCCGGCAATTAAGTTAAATCATGATCATCCGGTAATCGATACTAATTCGCGAACCTTCAACCTCTAGACTTCATTACATGCTACCAAGTTTGTGTGATTACAAGCCTAAGTCTGTAAAATTTCGCGAAGTCTATTGGCAAAGGACTTAGTAATTTTAAATCACGGTCAAGTGATAAGGGAGGGGGAAGTGAGTTATTTTAGTGTCGCACTATGAAGCTGCACGAGGGCTTTTGGTGACAGACCTCGTCATTTTGAACCTCTCATGTGAAGACATTCTTCTCTGGTATTCTTCTCTCTTAACTTACCTCTCCGACGCTAGGACGTTCGAGCTTCGAGAGGCCTTTCTACACTCCGGATCTTCCGCGGCACTAGGCTCGAATTCATGACACGCAATGACAGTCTTTGACGTTAACCATCTAAATGACAAGAAGGGACCCTTGAACTTACGCTTCAGTCAAGATTCCCACATTTGATGATTAATTTCACTACCCGTTATTCCAGACGATCGTATTAATGAAAATCAATGATCGAACTCTCCACCAGACTTGAGTCTCATGATCGAGCTGTGTTGTTGCAAACTTGAACCACAACCTAGAATTCCCCCGAGAAACTAAGCAGCGTGATTAATTAAACAGAAATCAATTTATTCAAGCGGAACTCTTCTGTTTTGTTGAACCAAAAGCTTGGCGGTCGCAGCTAGACAACAAACTTGGTTCGAAGCCGCAGACTGACAATGTGTAATCCGAATACCTTTAAATAAATTAAAGGAATCCAAGAATAATGAAATACATCCACCAAATTAATTTAAGGAACTAAATATCAAGTGCAAGAGTTGCTTCCCGAATCCCTACAGTGATGGATTTCCAGGATCTGATGGATCATCCAATTACACCCGGCGAGAGTCAAAGGGGTCGGCGACGCGTTTGAGTGGGACAACAAATCATTAGCGAGGGTGGAAAATCAATTCTTGAGGAATTTAAGCCAGATTCATCATTAGTCTGCCAGTAAATTATGTTTTCCGAATATTTATTTGGAAGTGGGTTTATTTCATCCTTTTAACAAATAAGGCGAGTTGAAGTGAAGCAAGGTTGCAAGCTATAACATTTGCTAATGACGAAAGATTTTCCAAATAATTCACACGAGCCTTCCTCGCAATATATATTCCAGAATTGAAACTCTTTGTTCATCTTTAATTCTCCTATTTTAAAGACAGGGTACTAAATTCTCGATTATTTGTACAGTCATTACAAACATATGTACATCAAAACATTTGCACTGATGTCATACATAATGGTTTAAAAACATTATCGGTGACTTCGATTTATAACTTTTCATTGTTTTCATGACGTTAAAGCTCTATATAAGTTTAAAACCACACTTTAAATAAAATTCGTATTCAAATTCAAGAATAAAATAATTAGAAACTTGAGTTCTGAAGTAGCGTCATTAATAGAGAATCAAAAATTGAATAATGTAGCGCACTTTTCCCTGAAAAATCAAAAATCATTTACGATTGTGAATTTTTTAAATAAATTGAGAGAATAATCAAAATCCGTAAATTGTTCCCGTTTATTATTCAATAAGGAAAAAAATCAAGTTAAAAATATATTAGAGTTAAAGAGAAATTTGAGGCGAAAAAGGGAACCATTTAAATACATATGAATTTCTTATTTTTGAGATTCAATAATTAAAACGAAAATATGCTGGGTAAATACCATGTTCACTAACGCACAAAAAAGTCACTAATTGACTAAAAATTCAACCCAGTTTAAATTATTTTAGTTATAATGCTAGATAAATTTTATATTTCTTTCATTTAAAGTTCACATTTATTTCTTATAAATTTGGTTTTCATCTTGCCCTTAAGCTGCTAGAAAATAACTTACTGAAATACGAAACAAGGACTGTATTTACCATTTAAAACAACAAAAAAATTAAATTCATTGAAATAAAGCAAGCCACAAAAATAATCAGTAAACTATGGATTGAATTGTAAGAGGCAATCATGAATCAAAAGTATATGAGGTCCAATTAAAATAAGCAACTGCATTGTAATGATCACCGACGCAAATGTGAGCAACGTAAATAAATTTTAAACAAGAACTTTTGTTAAAATATGAAAACGTCTGAAGTTCTAAGAATTTTGATTCGTTATTCGAAAAAATCTGCAAGTTAATAAGGGTAACTTGTATAAATGTAGAACTTGGAAAAACTTTTGGTGCGTACATCTTTCTTTTACACAATATAAACTATTTCCGTCGATAATTAAGTTATGGAGAATTCAAAACTTTTAAAAAGAGTAGAATAAATATATGTAATGTATAAAATTTAATTTTTATATTTCTAAATAAATACTATTTGCAAATATGTTTCAACAACGTAATACACGTGCGTTATGTATGATTAAAAAATCCTTTTGATACAAAACTATTTAATTTTGCTTGAGTTAGGCGAAAAATGAGATACATTTGAATCAGTATTTTCTTAGGTTTTCCATACTTAGTGATCCAGTTTTGCTTAAATTGTGATTCTGTTCAATTTAAAAGTTTTCGCTCTAAAAAAAATTTAATTTTCATGAAAAAACGATGCAAATTATGTACGACTGGTTTATGGGCGATTTTCAAGCTTTTGAATTAAATTAAGCTGCTTCATTCACATATATTGATAAATATAGTTTTAATTTAATAAGAGTCCAGAAAAGGGAAAAGTAATTATGTATTGATATAGTTTTAGAAAAAAATTTCAAACTATTTTAATGTCAATAATTCTCTAAGCCTGAGGAATCATATTTTGACAGTTAGAATCCAAAAAATCTCTTCCAAAAATCGACCCGTCACAATTGATAAGATTTAAACATATAAATGTTTAGGAATATATAATATGTTATCAATCCTGTGAAAGTAATTTATAAAAAGTCAACTAAGCACATCGAAACAAATTAAATATTCGATTAAAACGAAAAAAAAAATTAAAATTTTTTAATCATTTTATTAAAATTTAATAGATTTATTTTAAATTTCCAAATAAATACTATACGGTTAAAATTTCTATATCAACAATTTCAAACTAACTCAAATATAGGGACCTTAATTTACTTAAACTCCGAAGCATTTTGATTTAGATGATTGATTGAATATCTGTGACTATAATTTATGCTTCTAAATACTATCGAAAATATTTTCTACCGATATCTCCGAATTTAGCCAGTTAGAGAAACTTATACCTACATTTCTAACAATGGTTTGTACTAAAATATTTAGGAAAAAGTCAAATCAATCAAAAACGTATCCATAAGATTCTATGAATTTCTGTGATTCCCCTTATTGAATTCTAATAGAATTTCATAGATCGAAATTGCACATTTTATAAGTAATTTATAATTAGATATTACATTTCTTTTTTAAATCATCTTCATGGTTTAAAAACTTCAATCATATGAAATTTTTCAGCCTTTCAAGCAATAATGCTAGACTTAAGATTTTTTTTACAGTCTCGTTATTAACTTGATATAAAGAAGAAAAAAAAAACGGAAAAATAATTTAAAATTTCATCACAAACTCAAAAGGTCTCACTGGAGGAAAAGTTCGTGATTTACTACGATACAATAAAAGGGTCAGAATAATGATAGATAAGTGGAGCTCTTCTGACTCATCTCTTTACACGTTTTTCTAAACCGGTCTCTAGATCATTTGCCAGATTATTTTGATATTATAGCAGATAGATATTTATCATGGGAAAAGTAGAAAAAGGAACTCAAATTTTGATCGTCCAATTTAAGTTAGGAAGTGATTACTTTTTTAAAATTTCCAGTCGTTTAAGGAATGGAAAAAAATTATGACGTCTAAAGTAAATAATGAAACATTCTTTCAAGATCGAATACTGAGTATTTTTTGCAAATACATAATAAAAATTTGAATTGTTCAAATTCCAATCTCCCGCTTTAGATTTTGTTTTGACATGAATGCGCTTGGTTTGTGAATGACAAGTGTGTCCGTGTCATGAATCAAAGGCGGCTTACCTTGACACAGACTGCAGACATTCACTCGAGCCCGATCATCCGTCTTTGGCAGGCGGTCGCGTGTCATCCCTGCCCTCTGCTCCCCATCTCTGACATCCCGAGGCCGACATCGCGCTTCTCTTTCGGGGGTTATGGATCTTCCTCTCTCTTGCCTCCGCTCATTCACTCGCTCTCGTCACGTGACGCCCGCAGCGCCCTCTGCAGAAAAATTCGCCAATCGAATTCTTCCGAACGATTGGTTCGGTTTTTATTCGCCCTGTTAGGAAGATTTTCGGGATGCGGAGGAAAGAGGCTCCCACCGAATGGGGGTGTTTTTTCTTTTTTCGAATGCTAGGGAGCCGAATGATTCTGTAGAAGGAATTTCAACTCTTTTTTTCCCCCACAGTCGGGGGAGAACCGAATTTCCAAGGAATGAATCGTACGTGTCCCGTATGTTAGATTTAAAGCATTTTGTTTTTGCAAATCAAAGAGTCGAGGTAAATTTTTGACTTTTGTTCGTTAAGCCCTCAGAACTGTTTGTTTTCTTTTCTTCTTTTTGGTGGGATATTAAAAAATAAAATCGATAATCGAAGAACGAGTTTCAGATAGAAAAAATGCAGAAATTTTGCAATGTTAGTTCGAATGGTACTTACTCGAAAAACCGTTTATCGTCTCGGGTCTTTGAAAATTTGAAATTCTTAATGCCGAAGGGGGGGGGGGGAGAAATGATTTATTACAGGAAAAAATGGATTGAGGCAACTCAAAATGAGGAACCAGGGAGGGATGCAGATTTCTACTGGTTAAAGTATGATATTGATATTACTTTATTTGTGAAGATGTCTTTTGGGACTTAAAACAGTTTATTTCAACAGTGAATGTAAAATGAACCAATGCTCCTTCCATTTGTAGTTTAAATAATTTGTAAATAATCTTACGATTCTTGTAAAATTATTCTCTTACTGGAGAGTGGACGTGGTAGCCTAATAGTTATGGTGACGAGCTCGTGGAGCCTAGTGCCACTGAAGACGAATCGTGTTGAGGGACAGATGCACATTAAATCTATCTCTCATGCTTCGTCCTCGTCACTTGACCAAGAATCAAGGTCGTGGTAACCTAGTGGGTGAGGTAACGGACTTGTGGCAGGCGTTTGTCATGAGTTCGAGCCTACTACCACTGAAGACCCGCCGTGTAGGGGGGCGATGCATGCTAAATCTGTCGAAGTTCAAACGTCCTCTCTTTGGTGTCGTGTGTAAGTAGGAGAGGGTACAGGTGCCACTTTAAGTGTCTTCCTCATCACTTGCCTTTGGTTCAAATTTACGAGGTCCGTCGCCAAAAGCCCTCGTGTATAGCTGAATAGTGTGACGTTAATATTCACTCACTTTCACCGAGACTCAAAATCACGAGGTCGTCACCAATAGCATTCCTGTTGCTTATAGTGCAGTGTTTCTCGAACTGTGGAGTTCGAGAGGGGGCAGTGGCGGATAGGGGGTGTCGGACCTGGCGGCCACCAAGGGGCCCTAGCACTTGTAGGGACCCAAGCATGATGAGTGCAAAGGCCAGCGACAAACCAGCCACGCCACCTTGGAACAAGAAATGAGAAGAAAACAAAGATACAATGAAACCCCCGTTAGAAATTTATCAAGATGCAAGAGAAATCCTAATGTAGAAAAACTTTTGAAAATATTTTTATATCAGGTGAATGATCTTTTTTAGTTTTAAAACGTATTAAAATAATTTAAGAAGTACTATGGGAGAAAAGACAAATTGATCAACAAAGCCATATTATATACAGAATAAAATGTTTTAGATGAAATTGATATGGTAAAAATAATTGATGAATTGCCAGAGAAATCAAACTGTATAGCAAAACTGTAAGCTCTTAAGTAAGATTTTCAATTTTTTTTATACAGCTAAGATTTTTCTTTAGCCAATGAGTTTTATTAAAGCAATACATTTTATTTTGAGAATTTAAAGTAAGCGACTCTTTTCCCTATTTTAGTTTTTCGATTCTTGAGCCCATGGGCCTCAAACCTTTTACCGCCAGGGGTCTCCAATTGTCTTAATCCGCCTCTGCTAGGGGGGCGTGATAACTTTATGAGAGGGTGCGAGCATATTGAAAAGTCGAAAACAAAAGATAATTTAAAAAGAAAAATTATTAATTTGTTGAAAGTAAACAATTAAAATACATTCTGACATAATAAAAATCAAATACACTTTACACTAATATAATACTCTTATATAAATGTATCAAAACTGCACAATGTATTTTATAATTAATTTAACAATATTAAGTTAAGAACAACATTAATAATTTCTAAAGATCCCATGAGCTTTTTGTCATATACAAATTATGTACAAAAATTAATATTTTTATCTTGATAATTTGTACGGTTTATAATTATTCCCTTTACTGCCAAATTAAAGTTACGCGATTTCCCCCTCCCCTAATGTCTATTTTATCCACGTAGGCGGACATATGTGATGTACTGGGGAGGGGGAGGAATAAATAACCAAATCCTCTGAAATAAGTAAGTTCGTCACAAACACTGTCAAAGTCCTTTTATTGCGTTCCAAAGCCTTCGGAATAATTTTATGTGGGTACTAATGCACATAAAAGATCGTATTTAGGTAAAACTTATATATACGTCCGGGGCAATTAACGCTTTGGCTGAGTGATATATTTATATACGCCGGTAGACATATGAAGTTTTAGCGTCACAAAGTGTATTATTGAATTAAAAACATTGTTATTGTATGGAGGTTTTGGTCGATGAAAATTATAATTGAATATTGGGTCGCAACTATTGAAACTTTGAGAGGTACTGTTATAGTGACTCTAATAAAACTCTCGTACTTACTGGAGACTAAATTAGATATTTTTTCTAAGAATGTATAAATAAACTTTACACGCCACACACTTAAAAGTCCTTTCTGTCTACTCTTCCATCATGTTATTTTTTATTTCAAATTCTTCATTTTAGGATTAACAGGAGGAAGAATCTAAAGTGTCACGACTAGCAAATCATTTTTAAGAATTTTTTTTTAGTGTAAAAATTTAGTCGTGAAAATGAATAAGGTTTTGTAAAAAGGATTTTTTTATGTGTTTTATTTTACACAAGTAATGCACATTTATGAAATTGAACCAGATGAACGATGTCGTAACATAAAAAAAACAAATAATTTTTTTTATATTATTTGTTTTTTTTTATGTTACAGCATCGTTCATCTGGTTCAATTTTTACTTAGGTCAAGAAAGAAAAATTTTGTTTTAGTTATTTTTTTATTAAATAATTACAATTAATATAAATATGTATATACATATAATAGAATCACAATATTTCGTGGCAAAGAAAAAAGAAAACGAATTCCTTTTCATACATGGTGTTGAACTATTATTTTTGTTACTATTTATCCACATTGACAAATAAATTTTTAGAAATTAGGTAATCCCAGGTAGGATTTGAACCCACGACCTTTGGATTAGAAGTCAAACGCGCTAACCATTGCGCAACAGGGACACACTGAGCGATTTTCCTTTTTATATATGGTGTTCGACTATTATTTTTGTTACTATTTATTCACTTTTAAACTTAATTAATGAATTAATATTTGAAAAAAACTGCATTAACGCAGACTCTTGATGTTAAGTTAAAAAGAATGTATTTGAACTTGAGTGGATGAATAAGAAGTATTTTATTAAGGATTGATAAATTAAACAATATATATATTTGGGGACACAATATATATATATATATATAATATATATATATATATATTGTGTATGGGGAGATATATATGGGGAGAGTCTGAACTACTAGTAGGAATTTACTTATCATATTTTAAGTTAAGTGATTTCATTGTATTTTTCAGTTTATATATTTATTGAAAACACATTTGAAGACAAATTAATGAAAATAGTTAATTAATGTGTGTGTGTGTGTAATACATTATAAAAACTATACATTTTATCCATGTCCTGACAGTACATTTTTCAGCTGGCTTAGAATCAATTACATTATTTAGCTACTCAATTATTAGAGAACGCATACCATTATTTTGAATAGATCAGACAATCTAATAAGATATTAAGTACAGCAAAGCTAAAAATTTTCCCATTGTCATAAAGAAAAATATGATATGGAGTCTCCAATAAACCTTTTTCCCTGTTCGCAGGCTGCATTTCGCTCGCATGTCATGAGTTCGAGCCCAGTACCACCGAATACCCGCCGTGTAGGGGAGCGATGCAGATATGCAGTCTCTGATAATCCTTCTATCCTGTTTGAAAGCTGCATTGAAAGTTGAAGAACGGAGATTTCAATTCTAAATTTCACAAGAACAATTAAGAAGTTAAGCACATTAAATCAAATTTTTACTCAGAATGTTGCTGCTAATCCTCCAGGGTCTGACGAAGTCAGACAAGATTGATTAAATCGTTTACTTTCAAAAAGTCCAGCACTTGAAGGGGTTCAGTGAAGAGGTCTTTACTTGTGAGATCCATGCAACGCATTATGTGTTCGGGGGAAGCCTGGTGATCTTGACACCTTGCACAGATGGGGATTTTTTTGTTCTATAAGAATGACAGGCACTTGATGTAACCACTAGCAAGATGAGAGATTGTAATCTGAGAGCATCTGTTACACTTGAGGGCTAGGGCCAAACCGGATCTATTACCCGCCTACCAATGATGACTGGGAGTCACCCTCCTCTCCATGAAATTTTGAGATTTTTTTTTAACGATTATAATTCTAGATAGGAAAGGGTGGATGTGGAGGAAGTTGGAAGATTACAACCCTCCTTTGCTAGTTTGTCAGCCATTTCATTACCATAAAGTTCGACGTGAGATGGGATCCACTGAAAATGAATATCATGGTGCAGTGATATATGTTTCAGTTTGTGTAAGATGGAGACGCTGGTTTTTTTACCAACAAAAAACCATTTGTAAAGGTATTGAAGTGAACTACGGCTTTCGAAGAGAATCCAAAGATCACCGTAATTCTTTCCTTAGATAGAATGGCCTCAAGTTCCACGTGAATGGTAATTAGTTCACTTCTGAAAACTGAGCAGAAATTGCGATTGCGTATTTTTTAGACACAATTCTTCCAGGGACGTATCGATGTAGATATCTCTACCGGCTGCTTAGATATTTATTCTATATACAACCATCAGTATAAATCATCACTGCATCATTGGGGTGGTGTTAATGATCTCCAATGCTAAATGTCTAAGATGGCTAGAGACAAATCGGCACGCATGTGACTGGTACAAACTTAAGTACTCAGAATACTATAGTGGAGTGATATGAAAGCTAGAACATCAAAGTGTTTTCTCAAGAACTGCTGACCTCAAATGGTTAAATAAACTTATAGATAGAGAGTTTGATTCTGTTACTGAGAATTATTGCGAGGAGTAATAGAAATTATTGTTCACAAAACCGGTACTCAGAATTCATCTCCTTCCCGTGTCTCCCCATGTCTTCTAACAACGAATATTCTCACTAATAACCCACGTAGAACTTTTGAATCGTACTAATTCTATGTCGATCGAATGTTTGCCGAAGATATGAACGAATCAACAAAGTCTTTTTGAGGGAAATTAGACTGACAAGGTAAACGCAAGGTTAAGGAAATTCATTTGAGAATGAGATTTGGTGTAATAGTCGTACTTCTTTAGGATGTTCAACCCTCAATGTAATAGCACCGAATGGGCAGTTAATTCGGTGTAAACAGCCTTCGAAATTCATACTTAACTTATATAAATTAACTTTTATTGACCTCTAGTGACCTTTATAATTATATAAGATATTTAATATCTTATATAATTATAAAACGGCTATCTTTATTCGACCCTATAAAACTCTATCCGACAGTATGGTGTGACCGCCATAGCCTAGTGGCCAAGGTAACGGACTCGTAGCAGGCAGGTCATGAGTTCAAACCTAGTGCTGTGACGTAGTCCCAAAGGAGAAATCGCTCCTATTCATGACGCATACCACAGCTGGAGAGCACGTGGCTTTGGCGTCATTGTGCTTTGTCGGATATCTGGACTGTCGGCACCGGTGTAACTGGTAAACACTATGGGCTGGGCATCACTGCATTATTTTTCGTCCATAGGCAGTGACTGTCCGTCTTGAAAGGCTGGCGCCTCGGCAGACGGTGGCGGGTAACATAAAGAGGAAAAAGCGGCGAGATGGTTAGAGAACCAGATGTCAGCCAAGCCCTTGTCGCCGGAAACTTTTGAGAGGGACCCGAGCCTTTGTTATTCCTGCACCAAAGGTGGGCTAGTGAGATCGAGGTGCAGGGTGCAAAACCTTGAGGCCTGCCAGTGGGGGTTGATGAGGGGCGTGGAGTGGACCCGCCCCTGGAGTTTAAAAGGATCGACCCAGTGAAAGAGAGGATAGACTCCCGAGATCGACTCCTGAAACAGTATCTGGCGGACTAAGAAGGAAGCGTGAGGCGAGTGCCCGCGGTAGAGAAATTCGACTACCTAATTTCCGTACTCCGTATCCTGAAGACCTGATGTCCGGAGGAGAAGCGGGGAGTTCTATTTAGCGAATGGCTAAATAGAACTAACACCGGAAACTGATTTTTTTCTCTTCCCAGTGATCTTCTAACTATTGAAAATCAAATAAAGCATTTCTAGATCACAGTAAAAGTATTTTTAATGATTAGCTTGGCGTCACAATACGCTACCGAGTCTCACGACGCCACAGTGCCTTAGAAGACTCTCAGTGTAGGGGAGCGATGCACGTTAAATCTGTCGAGAGCTCAAATATCCTCCCATTGGTGTGGTGTGGTAGTTAAAAGAGGGGGTGCCAGCTCAGATATTGTCCTCGTCACTTGTCCATGGTTCAAAATTACGAGGTCAGTTGCCAAAAGCCTTCGTGTAGCTAGCTTAACAGTGCGACGGTAATATTCACTCACTCAATCACCCAATCGTGTGGTTTGCAAGTACATTACATCTACTCCTCTTCCTCGCTGAAGATCAATAAAATTTAATTGTATATAAGTTAAGTATGAATTTCGAAAGCTATTTTCACCAAATTGACTGCCCATTAGCCGCTAATACATTGAGGGTTGAACACTCTAAGGGAGAGTACTATTACGCAAAGTCTCGTCTCCAAATGCATTTAATTAGTTGCGCCCTCCCCTTGTGAGTCTTAAAGCATTCACATAATATTGGAAAAAGGTGAAAAATACAAATGAGGTTTAATTCACTGCTTTTACTTGAAAAATTATTTCATTACTTCTTTGTTATGAGCTCTGAAAGGAGCTTAAAGTTAAAAAATTAAGCAAAACAAATTATTGAAATATAAAACAGAAATAGCTATCTAATAATCTATTTCTAAATATGTCATACACAAGCAGTCTTTTGGAGCATTTGAATGTTGCTGTTAAGGTTTATTATAATGCGTGATATTTTGAAAAAAAATGTCTCCAGTTCAAATCCAAATTTCATCAAAGATGAAGTTCTTTCTCTGCAGGTTAAGATGTCTACCCGAAGTAGGAGAGTGACTACAATTTCAAACGTTTTCATCTTCAATTTAATACGAACTCGCTTGAGTGAGTGAATATTAACGTCGCTCTTTGACTCAAAGGCTTTTGGTGACGGACCTCGTCCTTTTAAACCATGGTCAAGTGACGAGGACAACACCTGAGCTATCATCCACCTCTCCTAACTACCACACCACACCAACGGGAGGACATTTGACCTCTTGGAAGATTTAACGTGCAGCGCTCCCCTGCACGGTGAATCTTCAGTAGTACTAGGTTCGAACTCATGACACGCCAGCCATGAGTCTGTTACCTTGACCACTAGGCTACCGCGGCCACTAATATGAACTCGTAACTCAGTTGCAAGATTAAATAAATAAACTTTTTAATAATTGTGCATCCTAAATCGTACGAGGATTTTCTTTTATACACGCCATTCCTACTTGTTTGTCCGTAGGTTTTCTAATTTCGTAGGATCGTGCAACTCTATATATTACTTTTTTTTTTATTCTTACCTATTTACTACGATAAGAGTTAGGTAACAAAATCTCGATGTTTTTGCTGTACCTTTCCCTTCCATCGACTTTCTTTCCCGATAAGCCTTCCCACAAAGGATTCCTTATTTCGGGAGGTAGAGGCAAAAAGGACATTTGTAACGATGGGATTGCGTCTTGCGTTTTTTTCCCTCTCCTATTTATGATTGCGCCGGAGCCATCCAGGAGAAATTGAATTTTCCGGTTGATCTTTGGGCTTTTGAAATTGTTTTTCCAAGATCAGTAAATATATTGGATTGTTCCGGAAAAGAAGGAACAAAATTGAATTTCATGTCTCTCCTCCCCTCCCCATTTTGTTCGATTTAGAAACTTGTTTTTCGAACAGAGGGGTCTCAGTGTGACTGATAACATTCTTTTGTCTCCCCCCCCCCTCTATGATATTTGGTTTGCTTACTACAGACTTTTAAAGTGTTACCTTTGAAAGTGAAAAAATATAATACTTCTGGAATGTTGTTGTGATTGAAGCGGTGCGTGTATATCAACTCCCTGAATGACTAAAAAATAATCAACTTAATTTCATTTGATCTAAATCATATCGTCAATTAATACCTCATTAGAACTATTAAGATCTTTAATTTTTAACTAGAATCAAGAAATTAAGGTCTAAATTGAAAATATATCACACATTTTTAATTTCTACACCACGTCTAAAAAGACTGATTTCCAGTATTACTATATTTGTTTTTCGGCCTTCCGATATATATAAATCTAGATTTGAACTCATGCTTTGACAGTAGTGTGGCCTATCAGCACGTCAATGGCTTTAGCCGTTTAACTACACTGACTCGGACGGCGTGGTTGATTTTACTTGTCTTAATAAAAAATTTTGATCCGATTTTTACAATACCAAAGTGTCATACTGAAAGAGTCAATAAAACCACGGAGTTTTAACATTTTTCAAGTAAAATATAATTGTCTTCTTGATTCTATTGATTTATTTTCTTTAAAATTATTATTCATATTAATTAGAATTAAAAGAGATTTGTCAAACGTGCAATCTAATTTATCAATATAATTTCGTTTTAACTTTTATTAAAAGAATCTCACACTAAAACGTTTTCTATATTTCGTAACATACATGGATTAATATACCATGTTTACTCGAATCAAAGCCGCACCCCTAGTTCTCAACAAGTTTTAAAGAAAAATGTAAAATTGTGCAAAATGGTTTATCGATACTCATTTTACAAAACTAAAATAAATTTAAAACGTAAACTTATAAAAGTGAATTTTTTAATTGTTCATTTTACCCATATTATAAACTTTTATACAAATACATGAACCTTTAATTTCTCTGATTGCCTCATCCAACGAATGGTTTTCCTTTCGATTCTAAGCCACTCACAATTTTCATTTCAGCATTTTCATTGGAAAAAAATGTATATAAATATATTCATTTATTGTGTCTAACAGTATTCTTTACAAAACCATTTTTTTTAAAGTTCATTTCTGGTAAAAGCAGGCATAAGCAGTGATACTGTTTTTATTTTATTTTATGTGTATTATTATTTGATCATTGCATTATTTGAATTCTTTAATCGTTCATTAATTTTGTTCTGTATATTTTCTTTACAACACACACTACGAACCATTCTTGAACAATACTTCGAAAAAAGCAACGCAATTTACTTAATTTTTTGTTTATTTTTGTCCTTAATTTTCTTTTATATTTTGTTAAGCAAATGGCAAAATTTTCAAATCTTTACGATTTAATGAATTTTTAAGGCACACTTAATTTATTTTTTCAGTTTATCAAGGAAAATAGCTACATTAGCATTTTTCACTGTTAAAAAGTAAAAACTTGTTGTAGTAACTACTACAAATTGATAAAATTAAAAAAAAAAAACTAACTTCTTTTTTTGCAAATTGTACCATTGTTTATTTTGATTAAAATATCTCTCATTACTTAATTAAAATGTGATAATTTGATACAGCGTAGAATATATACTTTAGAATAGATGAATTTTTATTTATTACCTCATAAGAATGTTTTACTTATATTCTTGATATATGATCATTCTCTATTTTGAGAAGGATTTAAAAAAAAATCACGATATTTCTCAGTACACATAATTCTGAACAATTTTTGAATAAACTCATAATTGCTGAAAACTGACAAATTAATCTTTTCCTGTTGGATTACTTTAAAATATTTTAATGAAAGAATAAATAAAATAATTTATCTGAAATAGTTTCTTAAGACAGTCAAAAATAGAAACTAAGGATATAGACATGAGCAGCGGGAATTGGACAATTACAATTTATTCTCAGTTTATTTTATCGGAACATTTCTGTAGAGAAATAGCTTTTGAAAGAGCTTTGGGAGTATATGCTCGAAATGGAATTTCATATCTCGCTTGACAGATTTTATTCGAACTTACAGCTTTATTTGCTGTTTTGCTCTATTTTATGAAGCCAAATGGACATTTTTCATTCAAGCAAGTGATGGTTTGGAGACAAAACAGAAATTACAGAGATGATAAAAATACGCCAATACTTGTCTAGCGAACGTCTGATTTTGCAGTATGTCATCGAATGCATGTAGTTTGGTGTTTTATCATTTAATAAAGACTACCAAAAAGGGTAAAAATAACCTGCTTAATTGGAAAATTGATGTCGAAGCTATTCTAAAAAAATGTTTTGTCATAAAAATGAAAAGAACTGACATGCATTCACAAATAGATAAATTTTTTTTATCTCTATGTAGCATAAAATAAGCCAAATAGCTAATGTACAAACATTTGTATGTCATACTTGAGAAAATGCAAGTTGCAATGCTATTCAAAATTATTAGAATGTACAATCAATTTAAGGCAAATTTATTGATTCCAATGAAATAAGCTAATATTTAAAGTAAATCAAGAAAATGTACTCATGCTGTGCATTTACAGAAAAACATTTTACGAGCTACTGTGCAATTTTCACACTTCAATTCATCTGCACACCTCGGTGGCTTTCGAGACATGTTTTTGAAAAATTCGGGGAGATTCGAAAGCATAATATTAGAAGGAGCATTTGTCAAAATTAAGGCAATAGAATGAGGTACTTAATTATCGAACCACTTGAGGCAAGACAGCTTTAAGTGCATATTTCTATACATTAACTTATCACCCTACGCAGTATGTAACTTTTGGAAACTATTTAAGGAAACTGGATTCTTATAGAAAGAAAGACAAAGGGTCACCCAAGGGCCACAGCGACCAATGGAGATGAAAATTTTCTACTAAAATGATGTGAAAGCGGCATACAGCAGCTTCTCAGCTGTCTCAGGAGCTTCATGCGGCTAAAAATAGTTCATAGATTTACTGTTTCCAAGAGGCTAGAGGAGAGAGGTCTGTTTGTGGTGTTTGTGTCCTGCTTACTTCTGTGCACAAAAAAGAACCATTTCTGATGATATAGAGAATATAATAATTGAAGAAAAATCAGTGTGAAGACATCGGTAAGGAATCAAGGTACATTCTAACCACAGATTCTCGACGTATTTTCATCTGAGGAACTTTCTACATTTTCCCCAACACTTGTTATAAAGAAACCAGTATTGAAAAATCTAAACAAGGATCATGTTGGATGCGTGAGCACATAAATTCATGTCTTTGTGAATATTGCGAAATATAAGGAAAAATATCTGGGAGCCAAACGGGACATTTCATATTTTTCAGGGGTGCAGTTGTCCCCCCCCCCAATTCCAATTTCATGGATGGCGATACTAGTCCGCTCAAGATTCATTCATTTGGCCGACAAATATCAGAAAATTGAATATATTCACCGAATGGATTGGACAGTCAGATATCAAGACCTTTCCTTTATAATGCATATTTGATTATTTTTCACAGTGCAATTGCAGTAATTGGTTCGATAACCATCCAATGTCCGAAAGCAATAATATTGGATGAGTGAGATCAATTTCCAAAGAGACTTACAAATTTTTTTCACCAAGGATTTGCTTTAAAAAAGCTATATAGCTTTAAGAGGGGACCATATTTCTCATAAACCCATTTTTCATTGCATCTTTTTTGACCTCTCTAGGAAATTTTCCAACGTTGATGAACTGTGAACTGCGCAAGCGTCTCTATTATATGTTTTATATGGCTCTTTCATTATTTAGTATTCTTAAATAATAATCAAATTTGAAAATTGTATGATAGGAAAAAGATGTAAAACATATATTTAATATATATAATTTCTACCCACAGGCCTAGCTAGTCCTGAGTTTGCCCTGTATCAAAGTTCCTTGGGGGCCCTTTCTAGAGGTCCCTTAAAGGTTTCGTGATTTTTTTGCTTATACGTTTTGGGACTCCAACACACTTGGGAACTTCGTATCATTGATACGGTTGATACGACGGTAGCTACGCCACTGGTTGTATCTTTATTTTGTAAAGAAAAAACATAATTTATGTTATATGGAATGAATCCATAGTTCATCTCGCATACTGTACTTCATAAAAGGTTTTTAACTTGGCATGACACTATGAAGACTATGACACTATAGAATATTTTTACATTCTCTGAGTACAATTTTACCTTGTATTTAACAAATATCATGGTGCTATACAAAATTAATAAGATATTTTCCCCATCTCGAATTGGGTTCGAAATATAGGTCCAAACATAGACCTAAGCCGCCCATCCGGTATAGTGGTCAGTGAAGCTGACTGCGGTGCCGTAGGGACTGGGTTCGAATCCCGGAGAAGGCATGGATGTTTGTGTTGTAATCCTTTCTTCTGTCTGTGTTGTATGCCCCCGTGTTATACATTGCGTGGTGCACGGGGTTTATAAATGTTAAAAAAAAAAAACATAGACCTATTTGCCCTCTAAGTGCAACACATTTTTGGATAGAAATTCTTTAAAAAAATTAATTTTAGTTTATCCAAATTTCAAAATTTATATTTTTTGAAATACCATAAGAGAATGAGACTATCTCCTGGAATATCCATCAAATATTCAGCATATATAATTATTATGCACTTTAAAACTAGCTTTTAAATGCTTTTAAGTGTAAATTTAAAATAACATTTTCATAGTTTAAAATGTGTGTTCACTTATAATTATGAAATAATGGATAAAATGATTTTTAAGGGACGTTTTAAACATTTATAATATATATGAGTTTTTACATGTTCATATGTACTGATTATTGGTATATTTCTCTTTGATTATATATACTGGACATAGCTTATACTCTCTTTTATTGAAATAAGTAAACTATCTTAATTGGGATCGTGATAAAATTACAATATTATAGGATAAAATTTCAAATAATTATCTTCTTTATTATAAATAAAATAACTTTAATAATTTTTCTTATTTGTGTAATACTAAACAAAAGCATCCGTAAGGAAACTGAAACTTGTATAATTGTTTGCGATCTAATAATATAACCATAAAATATCGTTAAAAATTTCTTCAAACACATTCGTTTACTTTGTAATTATTTTTCACTCTAAAGTTACAGGGTTAATTTGAACAATGGGATTACGTTTTACTATTTTCAAAACACTTCTGAACAATTTTTTTTGGTTATTGACGTTATTTCCACTGTAAAGGAATACAGGTAATGGTTACTTTTCCGGCATGTATATTTGTATATTTTAAAATTATGGTGTATTTCTTGTCACGTATAGAATATTATTAATAGATTTCTTGAAGAGGTTTAGGAATAAAATTATATAAAACAATTACGGTCAATACCAAAAACGCTCTAAATATAGAGGGAATCCAACTAAAGCGTAAAACAGTTGTGGAAAAGTTAAGTAATTTCAAAGTTAATGTAACCACACTAATTATGCCAGTACTATAAATTATTTACGTGCATTTCATGAAGAAAGAACTGAAGAAAGGACAATTAGTTTTATTTTTGTGTAATTTTTAAATATAGAAAAGTTTCATTAAAATAATAAAAATATTTAATATTTGTTATAAAATAGTTATTTCCGGTGAGGTTTTAACATCATAATTTTACCACTTATCTTCCAACTACTTGAAATTTTGTAAGGCTTAGAAGAGAACAGAAATGAGCCAACGTATTCTAAAACATTAATTTGGATATTTAGCTTAGGCGTATTTTAACACCAGATGAGATTTGCGTTCTGAACATAAAAGACTCAGAAAACATACGATGTTTAATTGAGTAATTATACCCTTTATTTAATGTTCTACTTTTCATTCTTACTGAACGAAACTAGAGTAAGCATCTACAATTAGAAAATAGAGACTTCTCGTGCATTCGGTGTGCCAGATTGCCAGCATACTTTGAAATAGAAATGAAGGAGAAGGGAAATGAGTGTGTAATTAGAAGTTCCGCTGAGTTTGTTTGCAAGTTCAGCAAGATTTTCAAAAAGATTCTTTCCACATCTTTGAATCAAACCAATTTGATTCATGTTCCTTTCTTTTGCCTTAGAGGTAAATTTGCATAAGGGAAATGAATTACTAAGTTTCCTAGATTTTATCGTTGATGATGCCATTGGAATACATAATAACTAGTTTTCAGACCAGTTTTCCATTATAATTTTATATGCATATACTGTTAAAAACAACTTAAAAGCTTGTTGTGCACTAGTATCAAATTATTATTACATTCTCGAGCTTTGTAGAGTAAACAATAATCCAAACAATTATTCAAATGAATAACTGTGAAATTTTGCATATCCTTAAATTTATTAATCTTTTTATAATTTACAGCTTAAACATAACTTTGTTTCAAACTTTCGTTCTCAGTGCAGCTAGCGCAAAATTTTAAACTGCTTAATCTCATTGCAAGTATTTGTTTTAAGTCTATTATTAGGCGTACAACTTTGCTTCCGCCGTTTTTTTCCGAAATTCGAGGCTTTATTGTAAAAAACTGGTTATACATTTATGATTCAAAATATTGTCCATCGCTGGCCACTACTTTCTCCCATCTTTCGGGCAGCGTACGAATCCCGCGTTGAAAAAACTGGTCATCTTTTGAAGCGATCCACGAATCGATCCAATTTTTTGCTTCTTCATAAGACCGGAAGTGCTGCTCAGCCAGGCCGCGTGCCATTAATCGAAACAAGTGATAATCCGAGGGAGCAACTTCTGGAGAACACGGCGGGTGGGGTAGGACTTCCCATTTCAACGTTTCCAAGTATGTCTTGCCCACTTTCGCAACACGGGGTCGAGCATTGTCATGCTGTAAAATCACTTTATCATGTCTCTCTTTGTATTGCGGCCGTTTGTCTTTCAATGCTCGTTAATTGCGTTCGATAACGATTGCCTGCGATTGTTTCAGTCGGTTTTAACAACTCATAATACACTACGCCGAGCTGGTCCACCGAATACCGAGCTTGACCTTGGAACCGTGAATATTTGGTTTGGCCGTCGACGTGGAAGCATGGCCGGGATATCCCCATGATTTTCTGAGCTTGGGATTATCGTAATGAACCCATTTTTCATCCCCAGTCAAAATGCGATGCAGAAATCCCTTCCGTCTTTGCTTGCAAGCAGCTGTTCACAAGCAAACAAACGCCGTTCAACATCTCTCGGCTTCAACTCGTACTGCACCCAATTTCCTTGTTTCTGAATCATTCCCATGACTTTCAGGCCTTGTGAAATGGCT
>BMAO01000779.1:0-20966 GCA_019973975.1 Trichonephila clavata | reverse complement strand
AAAGACTCAAAATACTTAAATCAATCATTTAATAATTTCTTCTTTTATAAAGGTAATTGAATGAAACTTTTTTCCCCCCGAGTCGAATATTTCAAAAAATCCTCACAATTTTACTCTAAGAATTAAAATAGTGAAATTTTGTAATTTTAAAAATTTATACCTTCTGTCTTTTTCTCAGCATACAACTATTTTAAAGACTACATTTTCGTTTCCGGGAAATAAAAAATTGCAAAGAAAGAATTGGAAAGTGAGTGGGTGATTTTAAAATTCACCCTGTTTACCTATTCGAAAATTTTTGGTGACGGACCTCGAAATTTTCAACCATTCTCAAGTGACGAGGACGACACCTGAGCTTTCACCCATTTTTAAGAATTACCACACCACACCAACGCAAGAACAAATTTCGAAAAAGGGAGTTTTTATCACATAGTTAAAGAAATCACTCACATCGCGAGCATACACACATACAAGTGCTATCGGCCTGAGAGAAACACGAAATTTCCATGAGGGTGAAGTTATTCACTCGGTAAAAGCCCGTGCAACGCCGGGCTAAGCAGAGAGGAAAGAAACAAAGAAATCAAAGTAATTTCGGAAAATAATATTGGAAGTGCTGAATTTGTGAAGTTGAGTGAATATTAACGTCCCACTGTTCAGCAACACGAGGCCTTTTCGGGACGGTCCACGTAATTCTGAACCATGGTCAAGTGACGCGGACGACACCTGAGCTGGCACCCCCCTCTCCAAACTACCACACCACACCAACAGGAGGACGTTTGTGAGCTCTTGACATATTTTACGTGCATCCGGCCCCTACACGGCGGGTCTTCAGTGGTACTAGGATCAAGAATTTGTGAAGAGAAGAGAAAATGTTAAGCAACAAAGCCATGACACGCGCTCACGGGTCATGCACTCACATCGTACGCGTGAAACCCCACAAAAGTGTTGGCGTTAGAATAAAAGGAGGAAATTAACATGGGGATTAAGTTATACCCTCGGTATAAGCCCGTGCAACGCCGGGCTATGAAAGCTAGTCAACACTTTAAAATTCGAAGGTAAACAAACGTATCAATCTATCTATCTATCTATGTGCGTCTATCTTCTCACGAACAGTACCACGCAGAAAGTCGCGGAAGGTACCAAAAGATCGGGAATTTTCCGGGGAAGCCGTATTGCCTATTTATATTCCGATATTGTAATTAGTTGAAAAGATATTAATTAAAAACATTAAAATGCCTAATTGTTTTAAATCCTATCGGTTGTTTACTTGGTGGAACTTCCCTTCCGTTTCGGCCGAGCGGTGATCCGACGTTTTTGACCATCTTAAAATTGTCATCCAATTTTCGGTGATGAAACCAGACAAAAGATAATTACAGAATCGGAAAGATCATTTATTTCACCATGACGCGGTATAATTTTTTTTGTAAAATAAGGATATTTTCTTTTTTTTCGAATTTTTTAAAATAGTGTTAAAACTGATGCGTTTTTATGAAAATTATTTCTAAATCGTTGGGTATGAATTAATTTTCGTGTTATTAAATCTATATTCTACACTAATTAACTTCGAGCCTTTCTCTGTTAGATCCATTCATTTAAAAAATAAAATTCCCAAAACGTTTTTTTTAAAGAATTTTTAAAAAGTAGTCCCAATTTTTACTTCACATTGAATAACTTTGTCATTTATGAAGGTAATCTTACAAAACCTTTTTTCCGTATATAAAGTAATATTATCCGTAACATATACGAAGATTGAAAAAATTGCTTCAAAATTACGGATTTTAAAAAACATTTTGTGATTTTCGTAAACTGATGTTTTTCTGAGAAATAAATTAAAAAGCAGTAATTTGTACATTTTTTATTTCAAAGTACGTTATTTTTGCAAATAGTTTGTGATGTTTGAGAGCATTAACGTAAAAATTATGCCCTTAAAATGAAGGTAATGATTTTTAAAATAATTTAAAATACGCGATTTTACATTTAGCCAAACATTGGCGTCGAAAATTAGCTTTGCGCCAAAGACTTTTGACCTGTTTCCCCTTCGACCGCATCTAACTCAAGGGTTACACTAAAAAAATTCTGCCTTAAAGAGGGGGAAATCAGTAACTTTGGCGATTAAAAAAATGCGAGTGAAAAAGTGACTTTTTCGTCAATTTTTCCTCATATAATTTTCAAAATTAAATAACTATATATGTCAGATTAAGATGATAAAATGCATTCAATGCATTTCTGAGATTCAATTAAAATATTTATCAGTATCGAAATTTTTGTTCTCTTTCATAAAACTTATAGTTTACTTTAAAATAATGCCTAATGTATATTTCTTTTTTTGACATATAATTTCATAATAAAATCGAAGAATTTGCCCATTTCGAAATTTTTTTTTTGGAAATAGTCAGTTAAATAGGTATAAATTCCTTAGAAAAAAAAAGCTATGTTCGTATTATATATTCTTTATTATTAATTGCTTTTTTTTAAAATATCAAAAATCAATAAATTTTTGTAATACATTCAAATGTAATCTTCAATCGAAATCTTTGAATTGTTATGTGAATATCCTGTGGATCCCCTCAATTAAAAATTATATTCAATTTGAACCTCCCATTCATTATTATTGCCTTTTTTCACTTCTGCTTCTGGTCTGGGTGGCGTGGTTTGGTAGAGCGCCGGTTTCGCACTACCGCTAAGTGTCTAATTCTTATTTTCTGGGTTCAAATCTAGAGGATTCGATTTTGTTCATTTCTGCTTATTTTTCCCACCCCCGTAAATTAATTCTCTCTTCTTCAATGATTGAATTCACTTGCTGCATCCCCACTGATCTGAAATTTACTTCATTTTCAGTGTTGCCATTATGTAAGCAAATGGTATGTCACAATTAATTGCTAAATGAGCTTTTTTAATCAATTTTATTAAAAAATAATCAATAAGTTAGTTTTGTATAATATAATTGTTTTCGCAGATACGTGTTTAAATAATTTAATTAACACAGAGTGGAATGAAAAACTATAAAATTAAAATTAAAAAATTTAAATGTTTTGATCAAAAGGTATTATTTTCTTTTTGAATGTTTTTTTCAGTGAAATTTTTTTTAATTAAAATGCATTCAATGCATTTCTGATATATTCATTTAAAATATTTATCAGTATCGAAATTTTTGTTCTCTTTCTTAAAACTTATAGTTTACTTTAAAATAATGCGTAATTGCATGAAACTTTTTCCCACCGTGTCGAATATTTCAAAAAATTCTCACAATTTTTCTTCAAGAATTTAAATAGTAGTGAAATTTTGTAATTTCAAAAATTTATACTTTCTGTTCTTTTTTCAGCATAAAACTATTTTTAAAAATGATACAGTTTCGTTTCCGGGAAAAAACTATCTTTCTTTAAAGAATTTTATAGAAAAAAAATAACTTTTTTTTTTACAAAACTATGCTGTTTTGCATATTTTATGATTTTTTCTCATATGAATCAATATCGTTGCGTTTATATAAAAATGATTTTTAAAACTTTCAGAATCAGTGATTTAAAAAATAAAAAACCGAAAACTTTTTTGAACGCATTGTAATAAATTACTCAAAATACTATATCAATCATTTAATAGTTTCTTCATTGGAAAAAAAAATTGCATGAAATTTTTTCCCGTGTGTTGATTTTGCTTAAAAATTACGGATTTTAAAGATTTTTTTTGTGATTTTCGTAAAATAAAGTTTTTGCGAGAAAAAATTTATTTTTGAACAAATTTTAATAAAACACTCAAAATACTTAAATCAATCATTTAATAATTTCTTCTTTTATAAAAGTAATTGCATGAAACTTTTTCCCCCGAGTCGAATATTTCAAAAAATACTCACAATTTTACTCCAAGGATTAAAATAGTACTGAAATTTTGTAATTTTAAAAATTTATACTTTCTGTCTTTTTTTCAGCATACAGCTATTTTTAAAAAGACCACATTTTCGTTTCCGGCAAAAAAAAATTGCAACGAAAGAATTTGAAAGTGAGTGGGTGATTTTAAAATTCACCCTGTTTGCCTATTCGGGCGTTTAAACAGGGGGAAATCAGTAACTTTGGCGGGTAAAAAAAAAAAATGCGAGTGAAAAAGTTACTTTTTCGTCAATTTTTCTTTATATAATTTTCGAAATTAAAAAACTATATATGTCAGATTAAGATGATAAAATGCATTGAATGCATTTCTGAGATTCATTTAAAATATTTATCAGTATCGAAATTTTTGTTCTCTTTCATAAAACTTTTAGTTTACTTTAAAATAATGCCTAATGCATATTTCTTTTTTTGACATATAATTTCATAATAAAATCGAAGAATTTGCCCATTTCGAAATTTTTTTTTTGGAAAGAGTCAGTTAAATAGGTATAAATTCCTTAGGAAAAAAAAGCTATGTTCGTATATTATATATTCTTTATTATTAATTGCATTTTATTAAAATATCAAAAATCAATAAATTTTTTGCAATAGATTTAAATGTAATCGTCAATCGAAATCTTTCAATCGTTGTGCGAATATCCTGTGGATTCCCTCCAATTAAAAATCAACTTCAATTTGAACCTCCCATTCATTATTATTGCCTATTTTCATTTTTCACTGCGGGTCCGGGTAGCTCAGTTGCTTAGCTCGTCGCATTCGGTAGAGCGGATCGTGTCGCTGCGAGTTCGAATCAGGGGATTTCTTTTCATTTCTGCTAATTTTTCCCACGCAAAAAAATTTTACTGATAAATACTTATTTTAACATGACCCTCTGCTATTTTAATGTACTTTTTTTTTTTATTTATTTTTTTTTTTTTGCCTTCAAAAAGGAATTTTTCTGATTTTTAATTATTCAAAGTAATTTCTATATTTTTCAACAATTCCTAACAAGAAGCTTTCATTTCTGTTTATTTTTCCCACGTAAATTTTCAATGCTGCCATTATTTAAGCAAACGGAATGTCACAATTAATTGCTAAATGAACATTTTTAATCAATTTTAATGTAAAAATATTAATAAGTTAAGATAATTTTGTATTTTATAAATATCGATGAATTTAAAAGAAAATGATTTTTAAAAAGTTTATTGATATTTAGAATCAGTGATTATATATATATAAAAAAATAAAATGCCGAAAACTATCTTTTTTTTTTGAATTTTAAAAAAAAAACTTTTTTTTTTAGAAAACAAAGATATTTTGCATATATCATGATTTTTTCTAAAATTTATCAACATCGTTACTTTTAAATAAAAATGATTTTTAAAACTTTTAGAATCAGTGATTTTCAAAAAAAAAGCCAAAAACTTTTTTGAACAAATTTTAATAAAACACTCAAAATACTTAAATCAATCATTTAATAATTTCTTCTTTTATAAAGGTAATTGCCTGAAACCTCCCCTCCCCCGTGCCGAATATTTCAAAAAATTCTCACAATTTTACTTCAAAAATTAAAATAGTAGTGAGATTTTGAAATTTGAAAAATTTCTACTTTTCTGTCTTTTTTCAACATACAACTATCTTTAAAAAGAATACATTTCACCCTGTTTGCCTATTCGAGAATTTTTGGTGATGGACCTCGAAATTTTCAACCATTCTCAAGTGACGAGGACGACACCTGAGCATTCACCCATATTTAAGAATTACCACACCACACCAACGCAAGAACAAATTTCAAAAAAGGGAGTCTTTATGACATAGTTAAAGAAATCACTCATATCGCGCGCATACACACACACAAGTACGATCGGCCTGAGGGAAACACGAAATTTTTCCATGGGGATGAAGTTATTCACTCGGTAAAACGAAAGAATTGGAAAGTGAGTGGGTGATTTTTAAATTCGCCCTGTTTGCCTATTCGAGGGTTTTTGGTGATGGACCTCGAAATTTTCAACCATGCTCAAGTGACGAGGACGACACATGAGCTTTCACCCATTTTTAATAATTGTCACACCACACCAACGCAAGAACAAATTTCGAAAAAGGGAGTTTTTATGACATTGTTAAAGAAATCACTCACATGGGCACGCACACAAAAGTGCTATCGGCCTGAGGGAAACACGAAATTTCCATGAGGGTGACGTTATTCACTCGGTAAAAGCCCGTGCAACACCGGGCTAAGCGGAGAGGAAAGAAACGAAGAAATCAAAGTAATTTCGGAAAATAATATTGGAAGTGCTGAATTTGTGAAGTTGAGTAAATATTAACGTCCCACTGTTCAGCAACACGAGGCCTTTTAGGGACGGTCCGCGTAATTTTGAACCATGGTCAAGTGACGCGGACGACACCTGAGCTGGCACTCCCCTCTCCTAACTACCACACCACACCACGGGAGGATGTTTGAGCTCTCGACATATTTTACGTGCATCCGGCCCCTACACGGCGGGTCTTCAGTGGTACTAGGATCAAGAATTTGTGAAGAGAAGGGAAAATGTTAAGCAACAAAGCCATGACACGCACTCACGGGTCATGCACTCACATCGTACGCGTCAAACCCCACTATAAAGTTTTGGCGTTAGAATAAAAGGAGGAAATTAACATGGGGATTAAGTTATACCCTCGGTATAAGCCCGTGCAACGCCGGACCATGAAAGTTAGTATTCTTATAAATTCTCATAGCACTTGAAAGAGCAATTTATTACACAACAGCTGCGGAAAAGTAAAAACAGATGAGTAATCGAAATTGCGAAATATGTAGACTAAATTCTTTGAGAATCACAGTACATGAATCCTTAATTAGCTTGGATGGTAAGTTCGATGTCAACACAGTGAGAGCATTTCGTAAAGCACATAAAATACAATTCGTTACACAAATATTTACAACTTGAACATTCATCAATTTCCTTAATATTTTAAAACTATACTTGCAAAGAATTTTAATACGGGCGATTTATACACAAGTAGAAAAATAGTGTTTCAAAAATACACATTATGCTTTAAAAATATGAATTACTTCAAAAACTCAACCACTATTTTGTTATAAATAACATGACGATAGCTCTGAAATTCTTTTAGATTTCTTTTTTTTTAATGAAAAATACAACAGCACTACAGTACCTTACGTATACGTGAATGTTGAGAATCTTCCGAAGATTATGGACTTGTTCGCCGGAGAAAGCTTGTGTTCGCTAGAGGAATTTTTTTAGTAGAG
The DNA here is from genome assembly GCA_019973975.1 of Trichonephila clavata. NCBI lineage: Eukaryota > Metazoa > Arthropoda > Arachnida > Araneae > Nephilidae > Trichonephila > Trichonephila clavata. Next base: position 13,841 of record BMAO01000779.1, on the reverse strand, counting down.
CTTGTACTTATTAGAATGTTATGAGAGGCAAACCGTCGCAGCGCTTTTACAATTCAGTCAGCTTTTTAATTTGGACGCTGAGCCAATTTTTATTTTTCAAAAAAAAAAAGAAGAAGGCTAGGAGTTTAATTTAATCAGACTAACTTTTGATTCTGATCGATATTTGAAGAAGATTTTAAGTCAATCCCGGAGCTATCCTCCAACTATTTCTGTGGGAATCTTACCCAAATCTTCCTAAAAAGTTAGATTCTTGAGAAAGCGGGGTTTTTGTTTGGGGTGTCTAGGGGTTTTTTACGATGTATGGATTAACTTTGAAAAAATAGACAACATAATTTAAAGAAACTAAATAATTTATTATGAGTTATAGGAGGGTATTTACAGGAGGAATATTTACAAAATAGAAATTAGAACATGTATACATTTAAAATTATAGGAAAGTTACATAATTCCCTCTAGGGAGGACGTTAGAGATTAAATAAAACTCATTATGCATTGTAACTTGCCGCCAAGTTTTAGCGAACGAGCGCGAAAACGTTGCTTCATTGTAGAGTGTTAGTAGGCCGCACCCAAAAAATAAATCGCTTCAGCGTTTTATAAGTACGCTAGATGGCGTTGATGTAGAATGCTGTTTTGACTAACATTGCCGTCCTCTCCAAAGGGATATGATCTAACCTTTTACAAAAAGAGTTCCACGGGATATCCTACGTGTATAATTTAGATTTTAATTAGTAGCATTATATCTGTATTAAGTCTTTGTTAGAATTATATTTGAATAATTGTTTGTATTAATTTTGGTTTGATATTTACTGGGTGAACATTCTGTTCCCCGGAGGGGTGTGCGCCGAAATATTGGCCATGCGAGGGCACTGCTGTGTGCACCTCAGTATAAAGAATGTAAATATTATCAGTTGTGACGGATCTATACGGTTCCTTCTACTACCCCCTTGGGGATTCCTTTTGGGCCATTATTTTTTCAATCAACTTTCTTCGAGGACAGGAAGCGTGATTATGCAAATTAAGTTTATATATATATTCTGTATTCACGAATTAGAGAGTTATTGATGTGAGAATAGATTGGATGTGAAATGAAGAGATGAAAAGCGAAGTAAATTTGCAGTGAACCGTACACGTAAACCGTGTACGAAGCCAGAAGTTGGAATATTAAGAAAGTGCTTCGTTTAACTGTTGGAGCCGTGTTAAAGTAAAAGCAAGGATAAGAAGACCGCAAGAGTTCAGATACTGTGATCTTATTTCAAGTAGAAGTTAGAGAGTTATATTATTAGCACGGTCCTAAATTAAACAAGCTTTCTATAAGTTATCGTAAGTGTAGATTTGCATGATCAAATATATTATCCCAACGCCATCTTGTCTCAACCCCGTCCTCTGACTTATCAAAATTATCTTATTTAGAGTATTATTTGTGTCTGAGTTGAATACAGTGATAAATAAATAATTGAAGTTCATCATGTCGTCTGATCATTTAGTTCCTCCCACACATCTAGCCGGGTCACAGGGAAGAAGGGATGTAAATCCTTATATTGGCACCCAACCTCAGAGATAGGAGGTGATACTCATTTTAGGGTCTTGTCCGAATTATTTTTTCGGGCAAGGAGAATGTTTCGGAGTTTCTTGCAAATATTGATGATAACAAAGCGTATTATGAGATACCTGCAAATTTGGCATGTGCCTACTTGAAAGGTCATCTAGTAGGACGAGCGATAGATTGGTTACAAACGATAGGGTTGTGAAGGATCTATTGGCGTCATTTTCTTACCAATCCTATTGGGGAAACTTTGGGGCTAACATTCACATTAATTCAAAACCTTTCAAGAAGAAGCCATGATATTTAAATTAGTTTGACTATATAAAGTCTATATATATAGGCTTTGTAGATGTAAGATAGAAGGAGGCGGGGAGCTGTTGCGATGTTACGTAAGTGCGAATATTAGAATATTTCATTCACAAACATAGCGCGGGTAAAGGAAGTAATTGCTAAGAGATTAAATTATCAGATTGAGGATCTAAGATGGTTGAAATTAGAATTAGTTATCGATTCATTAGCGCTTGTTCTCCTTATCTAGTTCAGGTAGTCGGGTTTACTTAGAGTTATACCATGAGATTAGATAACGCTTTGTATATCACTCCTAGGTTTCCTTTTGTAGTTTCACTTGTGTATGTTTAAGTGTGTGTGATGAACAGTAAATTAATTATTATTATTATGGAAGTTGCTGGTGATGCTTTGTTTCTCCTCACACCTTTAGCCAGGCAGGACGGAGGGAGAGGGGTGCCGATTAAGCCGACACCCCTCAATGGCACCCATCCTGGTTGTCCGCAGGACAGCAGTTTTCCGAGATAGGAGTCGGATCCAGTTTTAGGCTCTTGCTTGAATTTTTTTTCTCTGGATTGTAGAATGTGGAAGAATTTTTAGAATGTATTGATAGTAACGTCAAGTTTTATGAGATACTGAGCAATTTATCATGCGTGTATCTCAAAGGGCGTCTCTGACAGGGCCGCCGCGTGGGTATTAGGCGCCCTTGCTCAAGTTGAATTTCGGCGCCCCTTTATGAGATTCTGTTACACTCTTATAAAATGCTACAAATTATATGTGAAATACTCTTTTATAGTATTCGAAATTTGACTTTCGAACTGAAAATCTTTAAAATTATAATATTAAAACACGTTTGTCTTATTGTTTGTTTTTATTATTTCATAAATTTTAAAAACAAAACAAAGCAAAAATGATAAAAAAAATTTCAAGTAAAATATAAAAATTAGAAAATATATTCAAATATTGATTCTCCTAGCTTTAGCTGCTACAAATGCTCGTATCAATTCCTTTATATTTAATTTATCCAAAATTTCGCTCTCTTTATCTCTCTCTCTATGGATATAATGGACAAGTCCGATAATCTCTCCTACGCCATAGTAGAACTCGTATGTAGGTTTTTTTTTTATAATTTTAAGTTTTGAAAAACTTTGTTCTCCAGTAGCCACCGAAACTGGCAGGGTTAAAGAAATCCGTAAAACTATTGCAATATTCGAAAATGTATCGATAAGATTGTTTTCATAAATATAATTTAAAACATCCATAGGTGACATATCCTCTTTGGTAAAACATCGCAAAGATTTTATTTCTTCAAACAAATGTAATCCATCTATGTCCTTTTCATTAATATTTTTAGTATCCGTTAATTTTCGTTCTAATTCTTACAATGTTTTAAAATTTAATTGTCACTCCAGTTTTTTAAATTAGGTATATACCTTGAAGTAATTGTAATGTTCTTTTAATTGACTGAATCTTTCTGAAATTGAAGAAATAGCAGTGTCTAATATTATATTGTAAAATTCAACCTTAAACTTTTGTCTTGGATTGTTGATTGGTTCGTCGGTTTGTTTGTCTTGAAATAGTTTCTTTTTAAACCTGTTACGACTTTGTGGAAAATCAGCAGCAGCGGTGGCCGAGTGGTCTAGGCATCGGATCATGGCTAGCATGTCATGGGTTCGATCCTAGTACCAAGTACCACTAAAGATCCGCCGTGTAGGGGAGCGATGCACGTTAAATCTGTCGAGAGCTTAAACGTCCTCCCGTTGATGTGGTGTGGTAGTTAGGAGAGGGGGTGCCAGCTCAGGTGTCATCCGCGTCATTTGACCATGGTTCAAAATTACATGGACCGTCGCCAAAAGCCCTCATGTTTCTAATCAGTGCGACGTTAATATTCTCTCTCTCTTGTGGAAAATCAGTATCCACACCCAAATCATCAGCAACGATACTTGCATTGGCAATTGCATGTTCATATGCTTCATCTGATCTACGATTATTTAGTACTCATAAGATTTTGTAAATTGTCAGTCACGACTTTTAAATCACATTTAGAATTTTGCATTATTTGATTTACTACATTTACTAAATTTAAAATATCGTGCCAGATGTTAATGGAACAAATGAATTTAAACGAGGAAACCTTCTGAATCAAATTTTTTTGCCTGGGTTCTGGATAACATGTCTCTTTGATCTTCTTGAATCTTTATTAACGCTTTCAAAATTCCCTTCAAATCGTTTTTCAACGGTCTTAAAGCTTGAATTCTACTTTCCATTCTGATGTTGGAGAGTGGCTTTAAAGTTAGATTTTCAACATACTGTTGCAAAATAGACCAACGTTTAACGGATGAAGAGAAGTAATTGTAAAGCTCTTGCACTACTCCGAAGAAATTAACTGTTTCGAAGGAAATTTTAGCTGCATCATTTACAACTAAATTTAGAGAATGGGCAGAGCAGGGGATATAAAGTGCTCTCGAATTATTTTCAATAATTTTTTGTTGCAATCCTTTGTGCTTTCTTCTCATATTAGCACCATTATCGTAAGACTGGCCTCATAAATCTGATAAATTTAGCTCTAACTAACGATTTTAAATGCTCATTTATGAATTCATACAGACCCTGTCCAGTAGTGTCGTCGACAGATTGAAATCCTAGAAAATGTTCTTCAATTTGGGCTTTATTGGTTTCCTCGTTCTTATAAACAAATCGAATTACAACAGTCAGCTGTTCGGTATGACTGATATCAGGTGTAGTATTCAAAATTAATGAGTAATATTTTGACGATTTAATCATATCTAATAAATGCTTTTTAATTCTTTCTGAAATAATGCTTATAATTTCATTCTGAATTTGATCCCCTAAGTAATGAGCAATGTTCTTTTTTTGAGATGCTTGAATTTTGTGGAGATGTTCAGCAATAATTGGATCAAATTTTGCTATGGTTTCAATCAACTTCAAAAAATTTCCATTATCACTATGATACAACTCTTTCAAAGAACCTCTAAATGCAAGGCATTGCCAGGCTAAATATTGAACTAAATAAATAAGTCGTTCAATAACCGATTGCCAATAGACCTTTTCTGCCTCATAAAATCTTTGTTGAGCTGCATCAGTGGTGCATAAATTATGTAAAGACATTTTGAGTTCACTGCATTTTGTGAACTATGTTTAAGCTGAGATGCACTACTTTCATGTGTTTTTAAAATGTGGGTTAAATGTGCCCAATCATTACACCCATTCTTAATAAACTGTGAATGCTTCTCACTGAATAGTTTACATGGGAAGAGAGAGCAAAATACTGCGTTTCGGGAATTTGAATATACTAAATAGTTTCTACATTCGGTAATGTTCGATAATAGAACGATTCTGAAAACTTTCTGCCAGAATTATCTCTCGGAAAATGTTTGGTTATCAAGCGGGAAGGGCCATTTTCAATTAAATAATCTCTAATTTTTATAGAAATTGTATCAGGCCAGGTAGCTGGATCGCTTAACACAAAGTCAAAATCTTCGTTTTGAGATATGTTATTATCGGGTGGAATTTTCTACTTCAACATCTAAGTTTTCTATTGGTACAATCGTGGTTTCTTCTTGATAATATTCTGTGAAATTTACATTTTGAGATAAACTTTAAGTATGACGGATGTTGATGGTCCTGGTTCAATTGCTTAACCGTCTAATCCTGTTGTGTTTCTGAGATATTTATTTAGAGATCCCGCCAGTTCCTGATTAGCTTTCTCTCGTTGCAATTTCCTTATTCTATTTTGTGCTCCAGACTTTTTTTTCTTTTTTTGAGAACATGTATCTAAAAAAATATTTATTGCACTAAATTAAAAAAAATTTAATTTTCATTTCATTTACAAAATGCATCATATGATTTTCTCTCAATATGTTATTTGAAACTCCATTTATGTCATTTGCTATTAAATAAAGATACAGGTAAAGAAGCTAATTTAACTGAAAATTTGGAAACAATATTTTTTTTCCAGAAAATTTATTTTTTAGAATTTAGTGTGAAATTTTTTCTTCTTTCTGTAATTTAAAATATTTAATTAAATTAAACCAAAAATTACTAAAAAGCATTTGTTATAAGCAATAGAAATATTGAAAACACACATCTCAGGTACATAATAATTATAAACATTTAGTGAAAAAGTTATAATTATTAGTATTTTTTTTTGATTATTTGGAAATTGAAATTGTGTATAAGTAATAGATAAATCAAATTCTGCCCAATTTAGGGTAAGATTTATATGGGTTTTATAGAGATAAATAAAAAGTTGATTTTTGAATTATTTTGTTAATTTTAAAGATAAGTTTTTCTTAATTTGTTTCTTTTTATGGAAAAAAATAGACTGGACATTAACCGAGGAGAGAGAGAGAGATTTAAGGTAAAACCCCTAACTAAATTTATGTTAAGTATTAAATTGTGTTACTAAAGCGTCAAAAAAGCATTTGTTTTTGCTCTCTTATTCTGTGTAACAGGTACTAAATTTTAATTTTTATCTAATAAATGTTTAAAATTAACATGTACTTTTTAGTTTTTCACACAACACTCACTACAGATAGAAAAGTAAATGTGTTTTTAAAATAGCAGCGAGCTACCTACTGTCCAAAACACATTTGAAGTTCAGGAATTTGCAAAAATTCAATATTAAGTAAGCAAGGGTCCAGATCGAAAAACATGACAAGTTTGAGATCCTCTGTTCTAATATATGGTGCTGACGCGTACTGTTTTTTTATTTCATAACTCAATACAAATACTCATACTAATTTAATCTGCAGAAAATATATATTGTTACAGGTGTACTCAGTTACTCTCTTCTATAAGCTCGCAAATTTTCTGCCTGTAAATTAATGTTTACATAGAAATTTTTAATAATTACAAAACCTAATTTTACTGTGAATATTAAAAAAAAATTTTTTTATTGCAATTCATTAAAATTCCCTTCAGTTTGATTGTTAGAGGAATATCTAAAATTTTAATTTTAGAATTTCTTTGTCATTTGGTTGAATTGTTTGGCAATGTTTGTAATATGTATAAAAAATTTACAAATTTAATGAAAATTTATGCAATAGTACTTATGCAAGAATATTTTTTGATCTTTGTATGTTTGAAAAGTTACATCGTATACATACCTTACAAAAGATAGTATCATTTTTTAAGAACTATTATTCAACTCTTTTTTTTAAAAAAATAATATTGTGCAGATATAATGCTTGGCATGAATTTTTTTTCGTAAAAGTTAATGTACATTAACTGTTCCATAACGTACATAAAGTACATTAACAATTTTTTGTAATTTTTTCACTTTTTGTTTTATATTGGATTATATTTAAGACATTAAGATTGTACAATGTTCGAAGAACTGTTGTATATTAGTTGATTTTTTCAATGATACTCTACAGCTATGAAAAAGTAAGATATCGTGTACATAAAATAAAAAATTCTCAAAAATGAAAAAAAAACCCTGTTTCTCCCCCCCCCCCCTCTTTTTGTGATCTGAAGTAAATTTCAAATGCTTTGCGATATGAGTAAGGTATTCCAGAGTAATATGTTTCTCAAAAAGTAAGAATAATTTTAACACAAATGGGTGTATTTCAGTAACTAAATGTTCAGTGAATAATCTGGTTACGATAAATTTGAATTTTTAAATCTTTGTATGATAAGACATAAAGAGTATTATACTCAGAATATGATGAATTGTGCAAATATAAATCACATCACAAACGTTGTACAAAAAGGTAAATGAAATTTTCAATAAAGAATAATTCTACAAAATTAAGGCAAAAAAATTTCATATTAACCAGTCTTTCTATCATTTACACATGTTGCAAACATTAATTTACAATCAACTTTTTGTTTCCTTGTTTATTATGAAAGCAAATCTTTCTGTTTCTGAAAGCTAGTTTTTCTGTAGTATCATTTGAATCAAGAATATTTTACTGCATTTATTTTTATTATTTTTTATAAAGAAAAATTCAGAGAATTTATAAAGTTAAGTGAATTCTAGACCGGGGATCGGTATACTTTTAAGAAAGAACCAGTTGTTAGTGAAACAAGATATCGAAAGTATCAGACACCTTCTTGATATGAGCTACCGGGTAAAAGGTCCCCCATCCCAGCAACAATCCGATTAATTAATCCAATTATTGCTACAATTAATATTTTTATATTATTTAAATAAAGTTTTACACACAGGCATTAACATTTTGCATTCCTTCAAAAATGAAGAAATATTGCAGATATTATTTATTTATTTTTATTTCTCTATAGCTCAATGCAAGTGCAATCAGTGTCAAAATATCAATGCTAAGAATTAAACTTTGAAGTTTCGTAAACAAAATTCAATGCCAGTTCTACCTTAAGTACTACTTTTTTGAAATTTCATGTTTACACTAATAATTAAACTTTATAAAACCGTTCCTGCATAGAAAAGTGTGTTTTTTGGAAGATGTATTCCAGCAAAGAAAACAAGTATTGATGCATATAAATCAACATAAAAGTACTATAAAAATACATTGAAATATATATATATAAATATAAACGAAAATCTTAAAATTAGCTTATGTAACACGGAAAATTTACAAAATAAAATTTTTTTTAATTAGATTTCATTAAGCAGGACATTATTTTCACTGTCTCCTTTGTAAAGGAAAGCAAATAATAAATGTATGTTTTGATTTTATTTTAATATGATAAAAAAGTTTGTACATTTTTTTAAGTCCAAGGGAAAATACAAAATAAATCAAAAGTAAAGTCATAATTACTGTTTGCAGTTTTAAAGAAATGGAGTAAAATTGAAGAAATTACTGATTTAAAATTGCGTCGACTCTCTCTCTCTTTGAAAAAAAGTGATTTCTTGAAGGCAGTGGCGTAGCTAGGTATTTAAAGGCCCTAGTACAAAAAAAATGAGGGCTCTATCTTGGTTGAATTCTATCAAATATAAAAATATGGGAATATTTTAAATATATACAAAGCTACAATTTTTACTTACAGTCTTCTCTTTCTTGGCTTTTTTTGCGATTAAACGCACCCCACTTGATTTCTGTCTTTCTTTCTTTTTTTTGTAATCTATAATTTTGGTTTCATAATTTATCTAATACGATTTGTATGTGCTCGAGTATTTACTGACGTTAAAAGGAAGCAGAAGCGTAATGCTACACTATAAAACGTCGTTGGAGAATCCCTAGCTATTAATTTATTCGGGAGGATCAAACTCGCATCCAACAGAGGGCTTAGAGGTACAAAATAGTCCAAGGAGATAGATAGGAAATGATACAAAAATATGCATGAACAAGAAAATTTATTAAAATATTATTATAATTATTTAAAAATATATATCCGCAAAAGAGCAGAGGAGGGGGGGGACAAAATTACATCAGTAAAATTCCTTCATCATACGAGAAGATTGCGAAATATTGAAACAGGAATGATGATATTATGAATCATATTGTTATTAAAAATAGAATGTAACTAGGAGGAAATTGCTTCTTGTGTAGGTTTTTTAAGATGTAATAATAAGTATGGTAAGATTTTTCATGGAACTTGAAGTTTATTTTCAAATAACAGTCTATAGAAAATATTGAAAATAACAAGAGTTTTTCAATAAGTAAAGTTCGCAACACTGAACAAACAACGAAAAGAATTTAGAGGTGAAATCCCTACAAATTCGAAATTACTTTCAACTGAATTGCGACGATTACAGTTATGTGTTGCAACCTTTTATAATTATTTATTAAATTTGGGTGAGTGAGTGATTTTGGGTTTATTGGCGCAAGAGCCGATTTCGGCTATACTGCGCCAAACATTTGTTTTAATATCTGTGGTCTAGACGGGAAGAGAGAAAGAAAGAATGAATTGAATGACAAGAAAGAGGGTCGAAAATAGAGAAGGATCACTAGGGTACCCCGGGTTCGTGAAGCCCGTGTTTACCAAAGACAGTAAACCCCGTGGGAAAAGGAAAAGATCACTAGGGCACCTCGGGACTGTGACACCCGTACTCACCTAAAGAAGGCGAGTCCTCTGAGGGAAAAACATTTCTATTGCACCGACCGGGAATCGAACCCGGGTCACTTGATTTGGAAACGAGCATTCTACCATTGAACCATCGACGCCACTTATTAAATTTGGAAGATCACAAATTCGGCTGCCCTTGTGTATAGATATCTTTCTTAGAATCTAAAGGAATTCATGATATCAAAAAGAGTGTTGTAGATCGCTATTAAGCAGTGCTCCTCAAACTTTCAATATTTGCGACCCAATTTTCAGTCATAATTTTCATCGCGCCCCACTTCTTACAACAACAATGTACTGAATGCAATTATAATGTACTTTGATGGTAAAACTACACACGATGCAATACGACTTTAATTATAAGCGCACTAATTAGATAAATATTAAGTTCGACGTTGAGCCACATCATCTTCTCATCATATAATGAATAAAAATTTATGCCGATACAAATCATTCCCAATTCCTGTTGTTACATGTTATAAATTCTTAGATTTTGAACACGTTTCATATAATAGCGTGAACTCCACACGGAACGTGTTTTTATAGACGTATCGGTAATCAAATTTTGTTTTACACAAACGAAAACAAAATTAAATTAAATTAAAGTATAAAATTTAAAAAATAAAATCTTATTTTATTGCCAAGAAAACATAAAATATGCAAAATTGCAAGTTTTTTATTAACAACTTTTTGTGTAAGTAACATTAAATTAAAAAAAAAACTATAAGTACTATAAATTTTGGCGCCCCCTGCCCCAGGCGCCCTTGTGCGGTGAACAATTTTGCCACCCCATGTGGCGGCCCTGGTCTCTGAGGACGTGCTTTGGACTGGTACGAAGTATTTGGATCTGTGTCGGTGTAGGGGAAGATACTGATTTCGAGCAATTAAAGGAGGCATTGACGGAAAATTTCTCAGTGGTTAGGAATAAGACTGAATTAGAAGTCAAGTTCTATTCGTCGAATCAGGGTCACAGTTAAGCTCCATCGGACTTCATTTATGACTTACTCAAAATACACAAAATACTGGGGCTAAATATGTCAGAGGACAAACTAATAGAATACATAATATCTCGTCTAGAGCCCCAGTTCATGGAATACATTGAGATTCGAAATCCAACTTCTCGATCTCAATTACTCCAGATGATAAAAAAGTACGAAGATAGATATTTCAGGAGAGACAACCAGGGTTCGAGTAATAGTAATAGTGAAAGACGAGTTTGGGATGTGAGTATTAGGTCTACGGACGGTCGTGGAAGTAGAAATTGGAGAGATGCAGGGGTAGTTGAACGTCGAAATGACAGAAGAGATGCTTATAGAAGTTCAATATGGGAATAGACTCCAGAGGAAACATGTTAACCAAGGGTTTCGAGAAAAGGAACCGCATTGACAGAAATGATCGCGGGTTCTAGAATCGTGGCGGTCGGTATCAGTTTAGAAATAGGGATCCGAGTGACAATTTTGACCGATGTGCGAATAATCATTGGACCATAAAATAATAAAAATTAACCATAAATAATCATAAAAATTTAAAATTTTTAAGCGTTCGAGAAGATGATCGATCGCAGGTTGAGGAGAATCCTCCTATGAGGCTTTCCGCTTTACGAATGTCCCCTGTGGAACTTCCGAACGTACCCATTTTGTTGAACAACATATTTACGAAAGCATTATGGGATACTGGGCCAAGAACTCGTTTATATCTGGAAAAAACGTATCAGGCATATTTTTTACAAGCCAGTTAAAAAGTCTCACGCCAAGGTCGTGACGGCTCAAAGTGCCTGTTGTAACAATGTAGGAATGGTAGAATTGGAGATCAGAATTGGGGAATTTAAGAAAAAGTGGAATTTTCATATATTGGTTCATTTAGAATAACCTTGTATTTTAGGGGTTGATTTTATAAGGGGGTCAAAAATTACATTGAATTTTGATAAAAAGTTATTAGCGATTCCGGATTCGCAAATTGAAGAATTAACAATCGGTTAGGGGAATTTAGAAATTGATCTTTCAAATACGAAACTGAAGGAAAGTCAAATGAGAGAATCAAAAACGTCCTTTAATAGTTTAAGTATTGGGGGTGAAACTATAGCTTGTGCAGTGATTAGAGATTTGGTACTTTCGTCAAGGAGCAGTTGATTTCCGAACAAAGACAGGATCCTGAGTTAGAACAAATATACCGTTATTTGGAAAACCCTGATGACAGCTTGGTGAATGCGTCAGTCTGTGGAAATTGGTCTCGAGATTTTAAACTAGTAAATAATTTGTTATTTTATGCGAAGTATGCAACCACTCTCTGAGAACTGAGAATATATATTCCACGGTCACTGGGGGTGAGATAATGCGTGAATTGCATGATAAGCCTATGGCTGGACATCTCGGAAAGAAAAAAACGTATTTACGAGTCAGGTGTGCTTGTTATTTTCCCTATATAAGAAAGTTTATATACGATTATGTTTTGACATGAAAATTGCGCCAAAAGCATAACTATAAGAACGCGTTACCGGCCGGTCGTCTAATACCGATTGTAACTAATTATCCGAATGAAATAGTTTCATTAGATTTGTTAGGCCCCTACCCAGCGTCGAAACCTGGACGATATAAATATATTTTAGTAATAACAGATCACTTTTTACGAAGTTGTTGGAAGTAATACCCTCCGAAAGGCTTCCGCAAAGATAATTGCCAATACCCTGTTCGAAATTATATTTCGCGATATGAAGCTCAGATTCAATTAATTAGCGATAATGGTCCCCAATTTGTATCCGAAGTTTTTGAGCATTTAAGTAATAGATTAGATATAAAGTATGTCAAAACAGTTGTGTACAGACCTCAGTCAAATAGAACAGAAAGAGTTAATCGTGATCTCTTACAAACGATTGCTACTTTTATAAATGATAATCATGAGACCTGGGACAGTTTCCAAGAGAATTTGCCTAAGCCTTGCAAACAGCAGTTCACGAGACCACGGGGAAAACTCCAGCAGAGTTATTTTAGGCAGAAAACTTATTACCCCGTTTCAAAACTTGTGATGGCGACTGATGGCGCAGAATTTGTGGTTAGGAATATTTGAAGGGTGTTTGAGGAAGCTAGGCAGAATACTAGAAAGAAACATGGAAAGTGGGCGAAGTACTACAATAGAAGGAGACGCGAAGTTAACATTAAGGTCAATGATTTAGTGCTTGTTGAAACGCATCCCATAAGCTCTGCCAGTAAAAAGGTAGTAGCTAAATTTTTCCCAAGTACGAAGGCCCTTATAGAGTCTTGAGTGTTCAAAATAATAATGTTGTAATTTGGAAGGCAGGTAGAAGAAGTACGGTTAATATAGACCAAGTACGAATTTACCATCAGAGAAAAAGTGATGAGGGTGTGGTGGATGTTGATAGTTTAGTTAGCATCGGATTCGAGTATCAGTCGAGTAGCTTGGAGGAGAGCCGATCTGGGTTAGATCGGTCACAGGGCTTTAGGAATAGTGAGTCGGGTGGAAGACAGGTAGAAAAGAGGAAACAGACCAGTGGTGCTGGGAGTAAAAGTGATCAGAGAGGAATAAGGGGGAACAAGCGCAAACAACCCAGTGAATTTAATGATTCATCAATAAGGTTTAGGCAACAGAAAAGAAGATCACGAAATCAGGAGATGAGGAGGTGGAAGCGAGCGGTCCCGGAGTCACTGTCTGAGGGTCCGCACAGAAAAAGAAAACCGCCAGTCCGTGAGAACAAAAAGAGAAGGCTCACATCGTCCATCAAGTCGACTGAACAAGTCAAGAAGAGAGGTAGAAGAACACATCACCACTTTGGACAATTTCCAGCCGGAGATTCGAGGCCAAAACCAGAGGAAGAAAGGCCATTTCAGTCAAGCTGGATACAACAAGGAAGGTCAAGCCCATACAATCTCAGGAGCAAAGGAGAATTCACGGGAAAACCGGTTCCCGATCTTCAACAACAACAACGGAAGCCCAGACCGGTCTAGAAGAGACCAATCCAGGAGAGAAATCCCGTACAGTTTGAGACATCGTC
>BMAO01000778.1:0-35515 GCA_019973975.1 Trichonephila clavata | reverse complement strand
TTAACTTTATGCATATTTCTAACCGATTTAAGAAGTTCTAACGTTTGTTATGTGGAGAATGGTTATATTTGAAAGCACTTATTTATGCTTGTCACTATTTTATTTAAGGAAAAATTGCTAATATTCAGAAAGATCTAGATTAACCAATCAATATTTATCGTCAGTTTAAAAATGTATGAACTCAATACTTTAATCAAATCTTGATTACTACAAGTAAAAACGATGTCAAATACCTTTTAAAAAGTATCGGTAGATGAATTTACTATAATTTATAAATATGAAGAAAATATTTATTTCATGTTTAAAATACAAATAGTAAACGACTACATATTTATAATATACAATATATTGAACTAAAAATGCATACACATTATAAAATCGTATTACACTTTAAAGACTGAAAATATTGCGACCAGTCAATGTTAGATCATGTGGGACCTACATATCGTAAGAGCTGACATGCATCTGATTATTTGATGTTCTAAGCATAGAAAACACATATTGTGGGACCGAAGATTTATTGTGTGTACTTTAAAATTGAAATCACTGCAAAATACTTCCTAACAGAAATACCATCATTTCGTCTTAAACATCATAAATATAAATTTGTTTTTCACTACCATTGTCCTTTATGTATTCAAATCTTAATTCGAATTATTTGAAATTCAAAATTTTATTTTTAAATCTTCGCGATTAAACGGGGTAAAAACTTTCGAAAATATTTCTGAACTTCAAAGAAAATATTACAGCAGAAAATCAGTTTTTCTAGAGCCAGAAATAAAAGATGGTTTAATCTTTTAAAATATAACTAAATTTTGAATAAAAATAGCCAGCGCATTTCAAATATTTTAACTCCTTTTTAATATAAAAGTAAATATCTCATTTTCTTTACTATTCCTTAGTGTTTAAAAATTATGCACATTTTAAAGTACTCATCATTCATGACAATGTCCTTATAATGGACTTAAATAGAAATTGAAGATTCACAGAGAAATATTCGGTTACATTTTCAGACACAAATGACGATTTAAATAATTAAAATAAAAATACTTTGGTAATTTGTTAGTAACATATAAATTTAATTAACTTTTCATTACTACAAAGGGAAAAAAATCTCTTTAGAAAAAACCATTAAAGGCTTTGGCTTAAACACAAGTAGTACTGTTTTTTAAGGAACTGTCCAACGTCTTGCATTTGACGATGATATAATATCGTGGAGAGACTGTAATACTCTACACAAAGTATTTGTAGCGCTTGGGAGCATGAGAGATAGACTTACATACGTGACAAAATAAATACGATTTCAATCACGTCAACAAATATCCGGATTTGTCCCTTGAATACAGGTAACTATACTTTGTTCGTAAACAATTTACTATTTAGAACTTGACCTTATGTAGCAACGATCTGAAAATTGAAATTAACTATAGAATTTGTTTGACTAATAGACGTTTTTATTACCTCAGATACCAGTTAATGTTTACGTTTATTTCTATAAACACCAAGTTGAGCATATATAAAACCTTAATCAGGCCTATTGATCTGTATGGAAGCGAATGTTGGACCATCAATAAAGTAGAGAAAGGAAATTGCGCATTTTGAAAGAAAATTTTAAGGTAAACATTTGGACATACTCAAATAAACAATGAGTGGAGAATTTCGTACACTAATGATATAAACAGGAAATACGGAAATATGGCGAGACTGACTTTGTGAAAATTATAAAAGAATCCTTTCTTAGTTGATTGGGCCATCTGTGCAGATATGATGATGCTTTTCCTGCCAAAAGTAACTTTGTTGAAAATTGAAGGTACGAGGAGGTAGGAAGACCATCTACACGATGGTTAGACAATTTTTTAAAGGATCTTAACACGGGGATCAACGACAGTGACCATCATGATTTATAGGCTTAACTGGAGTAGTATTAGCGAGTCAACCTTGGCTTGCAAAAGTCTGTTGAGTTTATGAAGAAGAATACACGGGAAAAACAGAAATTGGCTAAATCTTATTTTCTTTAAATTTGCATGCAGTTTTCCTATTCCCTGATTTCTAGAAAGGTGGAGCTGAACGGATAAATTTTCAATGAACAATGAGGGAACGGGGCAATACTTTCAGTAATAGCGACGGACTTGATAATTGTAACAATGATTTCATAAACTGTTCGTTGCCTCCTCTTAAAATTCTCGAATGGAATAATAGCAACGGATATTGCAATTTTGAATCAGTCAATTGACAGTGAAGACACCTAAGGGAGCTTTCCACTCTTTGAACTAAAGATTGAACGAGCATTATTAAAGCTCGTGTAATATATTTTATAAAATTTAGTTGATGCAAACCTCTTTTTTTAATATTCTAATTATAACAAAGAGCTTTCTATTGTAAATCGGCAGTCTCAAGAAGGGCTTTGGCTACGCATTTATCAGAAGGAATGAAACTTTTTCACTATCTAATTTTAGATGAGATTTGGTGTACTATTGGTTAGTACAGCGTTTCTCAAATTGGGAGGCACGTCCTACTAGGGAGAGAAAAAACCTTACCAAGAGAAGGCGAGTTTATTGAAAAGTCGAATATATAAGATTTAGTAAAAATATTACCTTTCAGAAAAGAATCAAAACGAAATACATTCTGAGATAATAAAAACTGTACATTTAGAATGATATAATAAACTTTTATAAGTATCTGTACTGCCGAACGGTTTGATAACACTCATCAAGTTAAAGAGCAAGTTTATCAATTAGTGACCTTCATGTTCTTCATGTACAAAATTTAATACTTGGCAATTTTTGTAGTTTATAATTAAAGTCGTATTGTAACTTTAGCTGCAAAAAAGCACATTATTATTGATTTTAATATATTATTATTTTATGAGGGTGTCATGAAAATGATTATGATTGAAAATTGGGTTTCAAATATTGAAAGTGAAAAGCACTGGGTTAGTCGGTTCAGATATCCCATTGGTGAATAAGTTTTTTTCCACTAAACATTTCGTAAAACAGCTGTAATTTTTAAAAAGAGTAAAAATCACACATACTTTAAATTCTTAAATTTGTCAAAAATAGTCATTCAATTCATTTAATTCATTATTTTAACATAAAATGTAAATAAATCGAAACAAACGCTGGTCAAAAAGGATATCAATGTTAACTTAAAAATTAATCTCATTACGTAGAATCATTCATACATTTTAAGTAGAATGTTAATCTTTCCTGGTTAAGCACTTGTAATTAAAATTTACAAATAATTTTTTTAAAAAAAGTATCCAAACATAAATAAACAACTTAGCTTTCATTCAATAGCTTGGAATACTTTTGTGAATAAATTTTTCCAGATAATTAAAAACACTATCAATGAATATTATTGAGGAATTCGTTCGAATAGTAAAAATATGTATAGCTTTTAGTCGAAATGTAGTTTAATTGAAACCTTCCATTACATTTACATTAATTACTTTTAAATAAACCTTAACAAATGTAATGAACAATTCTTTTATTATTTTAAATGGATAACTATTAATATTTTTTGAATTAGTATTTTTAAATTTTTTTCCTAGAAGAGAACAATTATATTTTATTCTACAATATTCTCAAGTCATTATTGTTCTTTATATTTTTAATTTAAAGTATATTTTCCCTTCTTAATTCTCTTAATTTGATACTATTCAATAAAAAATAGTTTGTATTTAAAATAAGATTTCAATTTTTAAAAAAATGTGGCTAGGCAAAAGTAAAAATTAAAAGTTTGATATTGAATGTTTGTGTAAACTATTTTTAAATCTATCCAGTTAAGCAATGTGAGATTAAATAAAGGCAATTAATTTATTTTCTAAACTAAATAATTATTTTAGAAAATCTGCACTTTGATTAGAAATATCGTTATGAATTATCAATCATAAAGTATATAATGGAAAATAAAAATATAAAATTATACAGAATGGATACGAGTGTAGGTATTTTACTTTAGTTTCCATCAAAATCACAAATAATCGCAATACAGTATTTAATTACCTTCAAATACTGCTCTGAAGATTCCAAAGAAAAGAAATAATGCAGAATTTTGGATTAGTAAAGGAATTCAATTGCTTCGAATTTGAATCGTATCTATGTTTCGGTAATATGTAATAATTTTCTTATTTGTTTTGAAAGGAGAACACACAAATTTCCAATTTTAATCACTTACTCCCAATCTAGTAGATTTAGACAACTAGCATTCTTTAAATACTGTTTTACAGAGAAGCATCAGCAAAAACTATCACATTATAATAATTCACGAGAGGTTTAAATACAGTACTAAAAACTTATTTTATACAAAAATCAATTACTGTTCTTTGTGTATCAAAATTGTAAAATGCATAGTAAACAAGTAATATAAAAACTATAAATCGATTCCTACTTAGATCAGCAAATAAAAATTTTATTTTAGTTACTTTTTATGAAAAAATTACAATTAATATAAATATGTATATACATAAAGCGGAATCAAAATATTAAATTGCAAAATAGAAATATATTTTCCTTTTTCATTCTATCTATGGTATTGGCCTGAAATTTTGTTTGCTACAATTTATTTATTTAATTACTCCAATAAAGTAGTACAGTAAATAGAAATTGGATTCTCAGAAATTCAGCCGTCCCAGGTAGGATTCAAACCCAAGACCTTTCGGATTAAAAGCATAACGCGCCATCCATTGCACCAGGGACACAACGAGCAATTTTCCTTTTTACATATGTTGTTGGACTATTATATTTGTTTTTACTATTTATTCATTAATTAAATAGAATTAATGTATTAATATTTGACAAACTGTATTAACACCAAGTGCCATACACTACAAGTTTAATAAAAAGTATTTGAAGTAGAGGAGTAGAAATTATCTTCTTAACGATTGAAAAATGGAACAATATATTTTTTTATCTAAAAATAAATATATATAGGGAGAGTTTGAACTAATAGTACATGAATTACAAAATAATATAATGCATTATAATTTAAAAATATTTTCATACTAATAAAATGTTAACTGAAATTTTAGAAAAGCAAATCTAAACATGTATTACTCTGAATTAGATAAAAATTATACAAATATTCAAGCGAATACAAATATTTTTGGAACAGATAATGTTATATCGTTAAAATCATTCGATTGAAAAAATAAGTTTTTTTCATCCTATCAATTTTTCTCTGAAATATGTCTTATTAAAATATCCTTGCAACATTTTTATAGATTAAATTTTTAATTTTGCATTTTTTTTTGAAAATTTAATAAATTATGATATGATGTTAATTGCGATGCGTTCAATTTTGATACTTACACATTCATTGCTTAAAGTTTTCAAATGTAGGCATCAAACTTGTTGTTTTCCTGAATCTTATTTGATGTAAATTGTGTGCATTAAAAATAAATAATTTTCAAATGAAAATAATCATGAGTAAAAAACGTATAATGAAGTAAATTCTTAGTTGCTATACTGTTAAAATATTTTCATCGAAAATGAACTTTGAATGACGTAATTATCATTTCAATATTTAATTGTTCATGAAACATGTTAAAAGGGATTTTAAGGGGGGATAATATTTTCGTAATCTTTCTTCATCAGGATCTAAATTAACAAGCTTTTAAGACCATTCAGTAGGCTAAAATTCTTCGATTACTGATTTGAATTTTCATAGTCTGAATTAATTTATGACCTTCCAGGACATATTATATCATATTTATGAACGAGAAATATGTCAAAATGACTTTCAAAAAATCATCAGCAGACGACTATGCCCTCTTTGAAGAATAAAATTGATAATATTGGTCATTTAAACATTGAAAGCTTCATCTTTTCATTTATTTTTCGGACTAAGTTAAGGCAACAGGTTAATAACTGCAAGTTTAACTGTTAAATTTTGGAGCGAAGTTTGCAGTTTCTTGGTTTGATTTATATGAAATTTAATTACGATTTCATTATGAACTAAATGGAGAATTAAATATAACATAACAAATATTAGAAATAATATAGAATATTTACTTTATCAAGGTACACTTGTAAGAAATACTGTTTTCTAGAAATTTTATTTTTAATATTGTTTCTAGTACCTACTGCATGTATGGATATGGAAATGTGTATACTGAAGTGAAATTGAAATATTTCTAAGGCATTTAGATAGAAACATATGCTGTAACAAATTTCAAGTTTTATTTAATTCTAATTATATATATCTTATAATATATGTTCAATTTATACTTTTTATATAAAAGGAAAATTGAGCGAGTTTTACAGTAGTCGCATAGATGGCAACACTGACATGTTGTGTAAATACATCAATAGTAACTTAAATCCTGAAAAATAATCGTTCAAGATTGGAATAATTTTTATTGAACAATTATATCTGTAACAAAAATCCTTGATTTAATTAACACAAGGAGGTCGGTTTTTCAAAATAATTAATCTTGTTCAGTTTGGGAATAGTGACACTTGCCGATAATCCATGGTGCAGTAGCTAGCCTCGTCGGATAGGTCACAGGATGGAAACACACCGGGAATATTCCGAGTAAAACGTTGAATAATCCTGATTTGTTACGATTTTTAAAAATTAAAATAGTTAAATAAAACGGTGGTGGGGTCTGGTTGGAAAGCCAGCTGTCTGTACAGAAGAAAAGACAACTGAACACAAGAGGTCCTGTTGCATGCAATGAGATGGGTGAGTGAGGAAAGATGTTATGACATCAAAACTGAACAATTAACGGCGAAAATATCACTAAGTATAATGGCAGAGTTATTTAATATACACTCTGAGTCTTTATGATTAATAGTTTGTTGTGCCACAAAAGACATATTGTTATTGCTGCTATAGAGAAGCTTGTTACATATAGAAAAGAAATAAATACTTATTTAAATAGTGTCTTCTGTATTCTTTAGAAACCACTTATTCAACATATAGAGAAACTTGAAATACACATTGAACTATATGGAAATTTTCTAAATGTCGCATAATTAATATTTGAATCATTACTTGTACATGACGTCAATATTACAAGGCATTATGATGTTTTATACGCTTTATCTAACTAATGCATCAAAATTAAAAAAATTTTCAAGATTGATACAGAATTTGAGGAAAATCATATGAATGCTACAAAATATCTTTTTAAGTAAATTGAAGAAAAATGCTATGCATGTTTTTCTTGGCAATCTTGCTACTTTGTCCATTTATTTAAAATAAATTAAAATGCAAATGTTGAATGTTGGTGCTAATGTAGTAATTCATGCTTTCTGTGATGGAGTGATATGCTATTTTAAGAATGCAATTCTCTAAAAGTATTGTCTTTAAAAATACATGTACCTTTTTCTTAGAATTTCACAATACACTGCAATTTGTAATGCATATTTCTTTGATTTGAAACCATATATATTACTGAACCAACTTTGAAATACTCAAAGATTACAAGCATAAAGAAGGCTAATGTAAAAAGATATTTTCAAAAATCATATGATATTTTTACATCAGTATTATTTTTGAAAACTACAAAATATTTCTGAAATATCACTTAAATATAAATATAAAAGTACACTGAAATACAGACGATATATTTGAAGTTCTTATATCTAACAGTTTTTGAAAAATTTGCAATATATACGCTGAATTTAACACACAAGTATAGGGGTACCGCAACCAGACCATCATGGTCGAATTAGGTTTACTTATCATTCTAATGTTATAATCGCATATTCCTTTCCTGAATGGACACTATTTGTTTTTAAAAAGAATGCATTTCTTACTTAATTTAATATTCTCGTATATATTTATTTGGGGCTGAATATCAGAGTTTGATAGTGATTTTTAAAGTAGAACGGTATCTTATATTTCGTTCGACTTATCTCGCAAGAACAATTCAGTTAAACTTAATATTCTGCAGGGATTGCATTGACGACGAAAGTTCAATACCGGTATTCGGTATTTCAGAACGTAATACCGGAATAACGGTTTAATACCGGTATTAGAAATTGAAAAAGAAGAAAATATGTATGTTTCTTGTTTTTACTTGCTGTTTTATTAGAGAGTATAAATATCACAAGAAATAATTTGCAGTTTATAATTTATACCACTATAAAAATTGCAACAATGGAATAAATAGAGGAACATTTATTATAAAAGCGGAATATCTCACTATTCAGTCTGTAAAATTATTATACCCTGAAATACTTAAGGTCTTAAAGTTAAATGTTTGAAAGTGTTTTTAAAATACATACTGCATCAATTGTACTGGTTCTAAGTTTGGAAATTAATAATTTTTGCAAAATTAATAGCTGTCGAAAACTCTTTCGGCATCTACATTGCTGTGCTGTTAACAATGCACGATGATATACTTTTAAAGAGATTACTTAAAGCCTCATCAGATAAATTGAATTCTGCCGATGATTTCGGAGAGAAGGATTTCGTACCGTAATTCAGCGATTTTTAGTTTTCGCAAATCTTAAGTTTTGTTCAAGAGACACCTTTCCAATATCGACATTAGTGTCCTCATCATCTTCGACAACTGAACCGAATTTTCTGAATGGATTGGTTTAGGCAATACATTTTATTAAAATTTACTACAACTTGATCAAATTTGATTGCTTGACCTTTCTACCTCTAGAACGTATTTTTGCATTGTGCCATCTTATTATTTCATCACATAAGTAAGAAACCAAACCGAAGTATATTAATGATTTCTTTATGATCTTAAAGTTATTCAATATTATGGGTTATTATTTATGAGTATATACATAATGAACAGAAAACATTTTTAACTCTAAAGTATGATACACAATGGAAGTAAATAAACTGCCAATTTAGAAAACTATCCAACATTACGCTCTTTCTTAACAAGTATAACGTTATTTTGATGGCAACACAATACGAATCCGCGTAGCCTGTATTGCTCTGAGCTGTATTAGGACAGTTTTGGCTCGGATGATTAAGATATTTTACACTGGTCTTGATTGTAATGATGACCTTTATCCGCACTCTATTAATTTCGCCCGTTAGAAACATTATAAACAGGTGCTAATGTTCATGAAGGCAAATGAGTTGATAGTTATTTCAACAAGAACTTAGTTAAGAGTAGTGTATTTAGTTCTTTTCTCAGAGAGCACTATTTCATATTTTAAGTTCAGATTAATAGTATTTTATCCTGTATCTGGCACAAAAATCAGATGATGGATTTAAATGAGCTGCATTAAACTGTAGAACCAGTTTGGAAAAATAAAAGGAACTACGACATGAGCGGATTAAAGGAGGTTTAATATCTTCACCATCCAAATGGAAGCTGTACTATTACATTTATAATATATTTAATCATGGTACAATATCAACACTATAACATAAGCACAAAGACGAACAATATTTTTGCTATGCTGGCATCCTGACGATATGGAAATAATGAAAATTGTTAGTAACACCTGAAACCGGTATTTAAACCCAGAATACCTGTTTTGGAAACTGTAATGCTCAAATACCGGTATTCGCATCCCGCATACCAATATTGCACCCCTATTGTTAGTCTAAAACAACATTTATTTAAAATAGCATAGCTACTTTCAACATACCACTTATTCACGTAAAGTTATTACTAATTATTGTAAATTAAATCTTTTATTACTAATGCTTCCCAAACTCTATTTAAACTGTTAATTTTATTAAATCAATGTTGTAACATGAACATGCTGCCTATTAATCTGACGCTTCTGATTATTTTATCACCCTTTAATTTTATTTTAGGTTCTTCCATTTTTAACACTATACTTTAGTGATTTGAGAAAATTTGGAGCCAAATTAAGAATTAGTTACTAGAAAACATATCAATACTTTGAAACACTAGTATTTATTCAGTTCTTCGCCTAAAGTGGCATAATGGAATTATTGGATAATGTGTGTTCTTGACATTATGAATGGGTGTATTCCATACATGTTCCGTAAACAAAACTTAACGTTTTAAATCTTAATGTTGAAATTTAAATTATATACAGCTCATTTACGCTATGTCGACCATAATTCAAGTCAAACTGAATTATTTGATTGATCTGAAATGGTGCAGACACATACTAATAATTTGTGGAATTGATTTATTTAAAATTCTGATTTCTTTACTGTGTTTATTTAGATATATTTTTTCATGCCATCTGTTTCCTTAAGCATTTAATTTGTGAAAATTACATTTAAGGTCACGCACTGAACCATGGCCAATTCCAACTTTCATAGATCTTCGCTTCAACAAAGAATCACATTGAATTTCAATTGATCTTATATGCAAGCTTTGATCAACAGTTTCAATATCGATAGATAGAGGTCAGGTAAAAGTGAGAAATTAAAACTGACAGCTTTTAAAATCAGAAATCTTCGACCTATAATTCCGTTTCTAATAATTTAATTTACTCAGCATGTTCAGTAAAATTTAATTTTTTGAATTTAATCGATAGATATTGACATGTTTCAAAGGAAGACATGTTTTCTTTTTCTATTTATTTTCGCCTTAATGTTTAAAAATTAAATTGATTAAGATTACTTGTAACATCAACTGAGAGAGCCAGGTCTTTTATCCATCCTTTAATTCAGCCCACTTATACACTCATGTCCAAAATTAGGTTCACAAACATATTTTTCGTCATAATTTCAAATTGCTCAAGAAAAACGTTTAGAATTTATATTTTATATATTTTGAAGAACGAGTATTACAGTATTAACCTTTAATTTCGGGAAAGATGTTGTTTAGTTTTAGTTTTTGCAGAAATGCTGTATTGAGACCGTTTAAGCTTATGGAGTTTTTCTTGCAGTTTTGTGAATAGTGCATTAAAAAAGTGAGTTTTTTAACAGTGAGGATGAATTCGCGTAACCATTTAGATGATTTCTTAAGATGAAGAGCCATTAGCAGGCTTAAAGTTGATTGGTACTAGGAAGAGAAGGCACGATGGTTACAAATGGGTCAAAAAAGTGGTCTCCCGGCTATGAAATAAATTTCAAACAAGTGGTATTGTCACCAGGAAGTTCAGCCAAGGTCACCAAAGAACATCAACATCTGAACAGGATCACTACTTGGCTTAAACGTGCGACGGCATAAGAGGACAAGAACACCTCATATTCTTCGTGACCTTGATGCTGCATCTGGAAGAATTTCCAGGCAACCGCTCTACAGCTGCCTTGCAAAACTGTCCTTTACACCCGGTGTCCAGTCTTGAGTGCATCCTACAGAAAAGACCGGTTACTATGGTGCTTCTTAAAAAATCAGTCATGGGCACACCACAATAATCGGGCATGTTCTTTTCAGAGATGAGTTGAAAAATAGCAAAGTGATTCTTGTCGAGTCTTCAACTGTAGAGAATGTGGAGCTTAATTCTCTCTTACATAAAAAAAATCGACATATTTCGTGGCAAACGAATCCTCGTGTGTGTATATTTTCGATGCGAGTACTGTCAACTCACAGCACTATATGGATATGGATGAAATCCTGGAAGCCTATATTTTTATGGATGGAAATGAGCGACAAAATCGAATTCACATTGCTGATGGATTTCATTAGGAAGGGGAGATTCGCCATATGGATTAACCCTCGATGTCTCTGGATCAAAACTCTATTGAACATATTTGAGATGGTCTACAAAAAGCCATTTCTCAACGTAGCCCCTCTCACAGGATTCCCTATGAGTCAAAAAAGTCATGCTTTTAGAAGAATAGGCTTTGTTGTCATAAATATTTATTGACACTCTCGTAAACAGTATGGCAGCTCGTTATGAAGCTTGTATACCGGCGCACGGTGGTCACACTTCAATTTAGACAGACTTTTAACGAATTAAAGGGTTTTTGTATTATTCATGATTCAAACATTTTGATATTCATGTATCTTAATTCAAATTTTAAATCTTTTTAAAATGGTTATGTTGCTATATTCTTCTTCACACTATAATGCACCTCTATACCGAATATCTGGGCAACGCAGCAAGTTGTTCATTAGTGTTCCTCAATTTTGTGTTTCTGACTTTAATTTTGGACATGAATATAATTTTTGTTTCTCCGAAGTTTGCAAATTAATCCAGTAGTTTGAAGAATCGTTTTAACACTTTATGATTTGAAAGCTATTGAACTTCCTTATAATATGGTAGATCGTTGTACTCACTCCTTTATCTTCTAGAAATGAGGCAAATTGACGGTGATTAAGTCTATGTTGTCGAAGATAATTTAAAATGTGGGTGACTATTTTTGAAGCATGTCCTATATCCAAAAATTTGGAGCACAGTACCTGCTAGTGAATAATATAATGAAACTGTTATAAAATATTATTACCGTGCTGTTTTTTCATGCAACAGTTTCTTTAGTAATACCGGTCATGGTAGGCACACCATAATACAAGACAAACCAACTTTTCCGATGGTAACTTATATTTCATCAAAACATCTATAAATACATTCAAAATATCAGCCCCAATGGTTGTATATACATATAATTGATTTCCAAAAGTTCTTCACTTATTTTCTTAAATAACCTCGCATTCGTGAACATAAAAGACTAGCTAAACAAAATTTCGAATATCTATACTTTCATCAATGTTGCAAAAAAGTAGGCTTCAAATGGCGATATTGTTGAATTATGATTATTTCTCAAATTCTCGGCTATTTCATCAACTCTGCTAGCTGCAATATGTTCACTTAAACTTACACTTTTAATTTGATTTGCATGTGCTAGACATAATATTTACCACTGTTTAAAAAAATGTTTACTTATGAATTCCCTTTCAGTAAATGATTTCGATCTGCTTGAGTGATTAAATGGGATATTTTTTAGACACACAAACAAACAGCATCTGTACAGTCTGCAAAAAATTTATAAGGAGTATACTTTTTTGTTTTTGCAGAATAGATTTCAATTCGAACTTCTCTTCAAGAAATTTGCAAAAAATTGTCATAGATTGCTTCATGATTTATGTCATTAAACCTTTTAAGATTATATTCCTCAGCAACTGAAATAGAATTTTTAGATATCAAGCAAATTTTTATTTTGTTTTCGACACGGAAAATATCGCATTTCCAATTTTCTAGAAAATAATGACGTTTTCTTGAATTGGTTTTTCTTTAATCATTGTTTAAATTTTATAAACATTTTATTAAATAACTTTTTAGCTTAATATGATTAAAAATCAAAATCCCTTTTTATTCGCAATCGATTAAGTATACGCTGCCCTTTGTCTAAACCTTATTGAATATTTTACTACGCTTTAAAAAACATCTCCGACTGCCTCTTGCGGTGTGTGATTGGATTCTCCAAACAGAGAAAGAGGAAGAGAACTAAAAGTTGCACTCACACACGAACGAAGAATCGGCGTATCATCCATCCATAGTTAAGAATATGCATAATGCAATTAAGAATTTTAAAAAATGTCATTTACTTTAGTAAAACCAAATGAAAACGTTTAAAATGATATAGAAAAATATTTTTTAAAATGAAGGTCAGTTATGCTATCATAAAGCATTTCTTTTAAAACAACAGCAGGTAACAGGCACTAATATATAACATATAAGTCTACAATATAGCAGGTAACAGGTTATATTGTAGATTGATATTTTTTAAAGATTCCCTTCAAATAAATTTCAAAATGAAGCAACTTTAAAAACATTATAGTTAATTTTTTTAAACAGTCGGTTGGCAGCAACTTACGTACTGGCGGACCACATGTGGCCCGCGGACCGCGTGTTTGACACCCCTGATCAAAAACAAAATTCTGTGTGAGTAAGACAAATATTTCTTAAATATTTAAAAAATGTTTTTATAAGTAAAATTTAAATTTAAGATATCAGTTACTTATAGTCTTTCAAGTACTTCCAAGCAAAATCACTCTCAAAGGGAAATGAGAGTATATAGTAATTCACAATATTTAACTACAAAAAAGAGGGAAATTGTTTATATGCCATGCTAAAAGTTAAGAAATACAGAAAAATTTACAATTTGAAATAAGGTTTGAGTAAAATATGGTACATAAGGGGGGAAAAACCGACGGATGAGAATTAAATTTGCAAAAAGAGACAGAGAGAGAGAGACAGCAATTTTAAATAGATTTTTTACTTCATGTACATTGTTTTTCTTTTTAAAGGAACATTCAAAAGATAGCTGTGTTAACAACTGAGCTACTTGCCAGAGAACGTTCGAACGAAATCATGTATTCTATAACCGATTTCACAAAAGAGTGCTGTGTGAAATAATATGAGATTTCGTGCGTTAAAAAGCAACTAGTCGTGCATCCTTTCAAGCAAAATACATTGAAGGTAAGGCTGTAGGAAAAATATAAAAGCACCTTAACTTAAGTATAAACATATTTTTGAAGAGATAAAATGCTCCATTTTTTTCCATACAAATTCGTGAGGGAGTAGCAAATACGTCTGTTTTTAAGATTGTGTCTTCATACTTAAAAAAATAAAATTTTTCAAATTTCCAGTATTTATTACGTTTGCAGCCCGGGGAACCCTGTGTTTTTCAGATCCTAAAATCTCGGTATTTAATTTTTAAATTACATTTAAAATTGTTTCTCATCAAAAGTTTTTGAGAACTTAATTATAAGAAAGTTTATATTATATTTGAATGATATATATGTACGTATAGAACTTTTTGTGCAATTATAAATGCTATAAGTAAAAATTAAATGCAACTCTTATTTCTCGTATGGGAGAACTTTGAACAGAGTTACGTGGCTTACTGCAATACTTACGCACTGGTATAAGCCAGTGTTTCTTAAACTGTGTTTCACGAAACCCTGAGGTTCCACAATTTACTTAGGGGTTCTACGAGTCACAATAAAAAATCAAGAAGAAATAAACATATATGCATAATAGATTCACGCTCTCTATGAAGTTTATACAGTTCTAAGCATTTAAAGCTCATCCCCCCCCCCTCATTCATTAAAACTTAAAATTGTATTTCTATATAATAACTTTATTTTGCAGCACTTTTTAAACATTTATTATAATATGATAAAAGTATATTAAAACATTTTATCTTTTATATATACTTCCTACTATATTGTGAGTATTCTATTGTGTTTATTATCTCAGGTTCCACTTGATAACTTTATACTCATTAGTTAGCACAATTACTTACAAAACTAAACAAATTTTGAATGGAAAATGCTTCTTTTTACATTTGTAGAAAACAACACCTATAAGGAAGGATAGGGAACAACATATCAAAAATATCAACAGAGTTAAAGTTTAAATTTAAGCTAGAAGAGCTTCTAAATTTTAAGATGCAAATTATGTTTCTCTCATGCAAAATACATGAGATTTCTCACATGGCTATAAACATTTTAATGCTATTCAAAGCATTTTCTTTAAGTGAAAATATTTCACAACGTAAGTGGCTACAAAAACAAATTAAACTCGGAATATTTAATTTGATTGCATTTAATCTCAATAGGCCTATATATAGGCCATAGGTTCCCAACCTTTTTTGAACTGACAACCCCTTTTCTTGTAAATATTTCGATACCACCCTCTTTCCTAGTGAATATTTTGATACCGCCCCCTCCTACTCTACAGAAATAAGACTTTACATAATACATAGTGAAAAAAAAAGAGTTAAATTTTACAAAAATATTCTATTACTAATGGAATATATATTTTAATTTGTTTTTTCTAAATCCCTAATAATTTTACTTGCGAATCTGAAATAGCTATTGCCACAAATATATTTAAATGTGCAATATTATATTTTTTAGTTTGTGAATTGATACGCTACTGAATTTCTTCTGCACTTAAAAGAATGGAATAAAAAGTTTTAGCTTACCTGTTCTATAAAGACAGGCAGGGGTTTTGGTGATACAAAGTAATTCATAATAAACTATTGCTTTCAAAATAAATACAAATCGAAAGTTTCAGCCTTTAAAGAATCACATGTTAGTTCCTGGTTAACATATTTAATTATGTTTTTTGGATAATATACGTAATGCAGTGGATGAAACATTTTTCCTACTGCTCACAGACAAATACAACACGTGCACTACAGAAGTTAAAGTGCACTATATTATTCAATTTAATGTAGATCTGAATATAATGTAAGTTTAAAGTTTTTCATCCACTTACCAAATATGTGCATTTTGATACATTTAATATAGAAATGATTTAAATATACACAATCAACATAAGGTAACCAGTAGTAAAGTTTACTTTTGTTAGTATATAATTAGCGTGCATCTTTAGTTTTTTTCTCAGATTATATTTGGTTAACCTGCCGAAGCCCTTCCGTGCCATCTCAACACCCCCTAATTTTATCTGAGTCTTTTACTGCCCCCCCCCTGAAAGCCTCAAACGCCCACAAGGGGATGTTATCGCCCACGTTGAGAACCTATGTCCGAGACAGATTACATTTAATACACAGTTACAAAATATAATACATGGGTAGCAGAGGCGGATTAAGCGGGTGGCGGACCTGGCGGCCACCAGGGGCCCCAATGCCAGAAAGGGCCCCCAGTGCCAGAAAGGGCCCCAAGCTTCATGGATTTCATTTATAAATTCAACGTGAAACAAAAAAAATCTTGAACAGATATTGCAACCACAATGATTTCTTCATATTTGAGTCGCGTAGCATCCCTAGCATCTTCTACCTTTATATCTGTATTGCTGCAATCTGTACAAATTTTTCACATGCATTTCTTTTGCCCAAATTTCATTTCGAACAAATGAATACTATTCAAATCAAATATGTAAGTTTTTTTATTAAATTAATAGCCGTTCTTAATTACTATAGGGTACATTTTACACTGATGGAAAAAAATTCCAACACCACGGAAAAAATTTTTGTCGACTAATAAAACTTCGGCAATAAAAATCGGCTACCTATACAAATGCCCAGCTTGCATATTTAATTGATTAAACTTTCAAGATCACAGGTTAATGTAAATGAGCGTAGAGCCATTTCAAATGTATAATGATGATACATTAAAAACCAGTGTAACCACCACAATTTTAATGCAAGCATACAAACGTGCATGTCATATGTCGTATTGGTACTGGAGATCAGTTTGTGTGATGGAATTGCATGCCTGTTGCTTGCTCTTGGTCGAAAAATATAAGGTTGTTTAATTCTGGTTGTCGGGATGAAACTGACATTGTCGTCCAATGATGTCTCATTCGTGCTCGATTGGAGAAAGAACTGGTGATTTAGCAGACCAATGTAACATCTTGACACCATATATAGACTGTTGGATTACAACAGGGATGAGGGAGAACGTTGTTCTGTTGGAAAACACCCTTTGAATGATGTTCATTAATCGTAGTGCGACAGTTTGAGTCACCAGAGAGACGGACTAGTTTGCAGTCAGGGTGTGTGAATTAACCTCGAGAGTGATCCATCAATTAAAGAAGATTGCTCACGCCAGATCATAACTGTAGGTGCAGGCCCAGTGTATCTGGGTGACACAAAGATTGTTTGCAGGTGCTGACATGGCCTTCTTCTAATCAATATACAGCCATCACTGCAGTGGTGTAACGTATACTTCTCAACTCCAACAGCATCATGGGGCTGGTCCAGGATTCTAGGGCTCCATAGCCTGATTGACATCATGGCTCGGGATCCCATACTTGATTTTGCAGGGGGTCCCTAATATTCTCCGTTACGCCACTACATCCCTGGCACCAAAATAGAAGCAGCTTTGACAGGAGGACGCAACACATCGCCACTCCGCTCTCCGATGATCTCTAGCGTGACATCACTGAAATTACACATGTCAATGATTCAGATCTAATGGTATGAACGGAACATGGCGTCTGGCTGGGATCTATTTCTTAAACGATTGATTTGTTACAGTTTGCTGTGTGTCCCTCTGGTGATAGAAAAAAACTGTAATTTCTGCTGTAGATGCACTACGTTCCCCAGTCTTGTGAATACTGTGACCTTCTCTGTCAGTGGTGACCAGTGCATGATTAAGCTATAGTTTTCTTGAGGAAGTGCCTTCTCTGGACCACTGCTGCCAAAAATCAAGCCCAGTGTATGCATTCTTTTCTTTTGTAATATCGTGGAAAGAAAATCCACCTTTTTTAAGCTTTATTATACAACCTCGTGTTCACACTCTGCGAGCTATTCATAATGCCTTATTCGTCGTCTTAAAGTCATTATTGAATAACATCAATTCACTACGTCAAATCTCAACGATAAATAACACTCACGAACTTTATATAGCGTATTTAAAGTGCACTTGATTCACGTTCTCACGTGGTGCAACTAGAGCCGCAGTTATGCGCATAGCGAAAAATTAGAATCCAAGTTATCTTTCAGATGTATAAGCACGCCTACCAATTTTTTGTTGACACAGCATAAATTTTTCTTTGGGAAGGGATTTTTATTTCCTTCAATGTATTTTACTAATGAAATTAAAGGAAGTTACATGATAAAAAAAATTCTAGTTCAAAAAGCAAACTGAATCTATGATACAAATGAGAAAAAAAAAGACCACAATACTAGAGGTGATTAGAAACAGATGGAAAAATATGAAACTTCCCTAATGAACATGATTGGGAATACCATACTCCAGAGAATAAATGCTAATAGCAAATCATTGCAATAGTTGAGTGTGAATATATATATAATTAAAAGGATCTCTAGCTTACTAAAATCTCTAGAAAATTATATTCAAAATTGCAGAAATGAATTCGGAAAAGTGGACAAGGAGCAACTGATTTATCAGGGCTCTCGTTTGAAGAAGAAGCTGGACAAGCTCGCTGGCAGTAAAAGGAAAAAAATATTTTTGGTGAAAGTAAAGAAGTCGGTTACGAACTTTTGAAAGAAGGGAAACTTTCATGGTGTATTCATTTTATGTCATATGCTATAGGACAAGAGCAGAACTATCCTGAAGAACTGAGATTTATCAAACTGGTATAGAATACTTTATTGTGTTTTTGACGAGAGACTATAACCTGACATATTAAAAAGAAAGCTACACAAATATTAAAGAAAACTTACAAAGACAATATTGAATCTTTTAATTTTGATGATATGAATTGGGACAATAAAGAAAAAGAAAGATGTAATGAATACTCCCACTAGAAATTTATTGAGTTGCACGAGAATTCCTAATGTAGAAATACTTTTGAAAATATTTTTAACAATACCGTTATCGAATGCATCAGGTGAAAGATTTTTTCAGTTTTAAAACGTATTAAAATCATTTAAAAAGTACTATGGAACAACATGGCCATATTATATAGAGAACAAAATGTTTTAGACAAAATAGATATGACAAAAATAATTGATGAATTTTCCGAAGAGAAATCAAGTTGTTTAGCAAAACTGTAAGCTGTTCAGTAAGGTTTTTAATTTTTTTTTATATACAGTTGTTTCTTTATCCGTTGAGTTTTATTATTATCAGTACATTTTATTTTCAGAATTTAAAGTAAGCGACTCTTTTATCTATTTTAGTTTTTCGTCTCTTGAACTCATGGGCCACAAACTTTTTACCGCCAGGGGGCTCCAACTACGTTAATCCGCCTCTGATGGGTAGGTGGCACTTGAATCACAAATTATTGTTATTGATGAGTAATTTTTTTCAAAAGTCAGATTAGATCAGTAGGTAATAAATGCAATACATTATTTAATTGCCTTTACATGAAGGGCCTATAACATGTTGATTTACTTTAAATGTTATTTTGAGATATATTCTTTGAAGTATGTGTAGGGAATGGGGTTTAAAAAAACACCTTTCTAGTTCTAGATGTTCTACGAAAACACTTTCTAATTCTAGGGGTTTCACGACAGCAGCTCCAAGTCCTAAGGGTTCCACTAGTTGAAAAGTTTGAAGACCACTGGTATAAACAACATCTCAGGAATAGATTTTGTCACAGTTCGTTTTTCAATTAAGTGCGTAAATTAATACTGTTTCTACTTGAAAGATTTGACCCTTCAAATCCCACTGCATTACAAAAAGCTCATGCAATAGGATCTTCTACATTTCAAATGAGGTAACACTTGAAATTGTCTCACGTTCTCATTCAATAACTAAATCAATGTGTACACAAAAACCATTAAATGTAACATAAGAACTAGTTTAAATTATCAAAGAGAGATATAAGCAACAATGCAGCCTATTAGATTGGAAACACTGTCATCAAAATTCAAAAGGAATGCCTCTTTTTGAAAATGGAGGGAGACGTGTGGTGACTACCTGGAAATAATATACTCCTATTTTAATGACGATAAAACGTACTAATGTAGAATCTGAAAAAGACTTTTCTTCGGCAGGGCAATTTGTTACAAAAATAAAAAATAAAAACATTAAAATGATGAAACGGTAAACGAGCTGTGTTTTTTTAAAACCCTATTTACAGAAACACAAGAAATTCTAATTTTGTTTGATTTATTATGTACTACATTTATTTATTTTTTTTATGATGAATTAAGTTTTGTTTTTATGTGTTTCAATAAAGAATAATATTAAACTAATTCTTCATAATTATGTCTTCAGTTTTATTACGTTATTTTAACCCGTTACCGCCCAGTGATCTATTTATAGATCACCTTCCATTCAGAGCTCCCAGTGAAAACGATATCTTTTAATGACTTCGTATTGCCATTGGCTGGTTTCATTACACATGTGGCCATACCCCCAAACGAGATTTGAAGCATTCTGTCCCACAGCAGTCCAGCAGCTAGCATCTGATTTTCGCCATTTTGAAGCTTCAAAGTATAGCTTTCGATTTTGTATCCAGCAGGGGAAAAAATTAAAAGTAAGTTATAATTTTTTATGAGTTTTACATTTTCAATAGCTCTTTATCTATTCTGGCTTATTTATATTAGAAAAATAACTGTTTTTATTATTAAAATGTAAGTTTAAACATGCTAATCTATAAATAGATCGCTGGGCGTTAGTGGTAACTAATATAATTTTTTCCCCGTTTCATTTCTTCCAGAATGTCTCGGCGTAAAGTGTTTCATTCCGCCGAAGAAGCGTTAGAATATATGTTTTCTAAGGAAATAGAGTCTGATATAATTGGTTTACCGCCTGATGTGGATTAGTTAACTGACGAAGAGTATTTTGATGATGTTGAAATGACTACTCCATCAGTAAAAGATCTGTCAAGTAATGTAGAAATTTGTGTACCCATGGAAGAAATATAAAAAGTATACCTCAAACGGGGAACAAATTCTAAGAAAGGCTTTGGAAGACCTCAGATGATGTCATCAAGATCAAACGTAATAGACTCTGTGCGTTTAGATAAAAAAAGACCATGTTATAGGAATGAGTGAGTGAACATTAACGTCGCACTGCTTAGCAACACGAGGGCTTTTGGCGACGGTCCGCGTAATTTTGAACCATGGTCAAGTGACGCGGACGACACCTGAGGTGGCACCTTCCTCTCCTAACTACCACACCACACCAACGGTAGGAAGCTTGAGCTCTCGACAGATTTAACGTGCATCGCTCCCCTACACGGTGGGTCTTTAGTGGTACTGGGATCGAACTCATGACACTCTAGCTATGATCCGATGCCTAGACCACTTGGCTCCCGCGGCCACATGTTATAGGAAAAAGACAAAACCAAAGAAAATGCCAGTTATAGGAAAAAGACAAAACCAAAGAAGATGGCAGTTTCAAAAATGTAAAAGTAGTGGCCTCTGACATTTTGTACAAAATGTAATGTAACTCTTTGTCAAATGTATTCCATTATATCACACTTAACTTTCACAAATTGGCTGTATAAAATTGTAACTAAGTAAGTTTAGATCAGTAAAAGTATATTTATCTTTTAAATCTCATTAGTTGTTTTTAAATTCACAAAAGTTACACCCCCCCCCCTAAATTTGTAATTTTTAAATATAAAACCACAGGAAAGTTACTTGGACTTTTATTACCATAAGCGCCCAGCGATCTATTTATAGATCACCTATTATCTCAGCTGCTAATTACGGGAAATGGATACAACTTCATAATTACTCTATTTATGATATATAAAATGTAATTTAAAAATATTTTTCAAAAATTTCAATTTTAAAATAATTTGGGCGTTAACGGGTTAACTATGCTAATGTGTAAGTATTTTTCATAAATAGTCTAATCCTAATCCCGGGACCAATACCGGGATTTAAAATATAACACAGGATTGCAAAAGATAGTTTTTCTCTTTTGTATGTAAAATGTAAGTCAGATATGAACGGCGTAGTATAGAAGACACACTACAGAACCCATTGCATGAGTAAAAATACACAAAAATGTTCAATTTTTGCCTTTTTCTTAGCTTAATTTAACTTGTGATCTTGAAAATGTAATCAATTATACACGTTAACACACAACTAGACAGTTAAAAACTCTACAGTAATTTTTTCTAGATGTTGGGACTTTTTTCCTCCTAAAATTCTCGATTTTGCACAGAAACTTAAAAAGGAATACGAAAAATAATTTCATGTTATCTAAAACGTGTGTATACCCAAAATAATTTAAAGATCATCCCTGTCATTAATGAAGAGAAAATTTAATTCATATTTAATAATTTTATTTTGTAATTCTTTTAAACTTATTACAATATAATAAAGGAATATTAAAACGTTTTATGTTATATATTTCGCTGAGATAATTTTATACTCATTAGTACAATGTCTTGCAAAACTAAAAATTTTTAAATAGAAAGTGGACATTTTTTTTATTTGTGGATAAACAACTAGAACATATCAACAGATTCTTTGTTAAATTTCTAAATTTAAAGCAAGAACGGATCCAAAATTTTAGGTTGCAAGTCCATGTAAAATATGCATTTCTCACACACCTATAAAGATTTTAATGTCATTCAAAATAATGTGTATAAATGAAATATTTCTCAATGTGAGGGGCTACAAAAACAAAGTATAGAATCAAATGAAACTCAGAATACGTAATGCAATTACAGTTATTCTCAATTTACCTAGACTTTGACAGCTTGTGTGAAAAAAAGCAAAAGTATATCCCTATTACTAATCTTAATGCATGGGTAGGTGACATTTGGATAACTGATTAATATTATTAATGAAAATTTATATTAAAAGTGAATTAATATTTTGAATAATACATGTAATATTTTTATTTGCCATTACATTGAACTATTCTTGATCTGCTTTAAATATTATTTTAAGATATATTCTTCTAAGTGTGTGTGTGAATAGAGTTCCACAAAAATACTCTTTTGTTCGAAGAGTTCCACGAAAACACCTTCTAGTTCTATGGATTCCGTGAGGTGAGAAAGTTTGAGCTATTTAAAACAAGGTCGAATCAATGAGAAATGGAAGGAAGTCGAAACACAACTGAGCCGTGGGAAAGTTTAGTATTGCTCGCAGCATCGTCTCATTATAGTGGGTTTATCTGAAGCCAAAATAATTGTCATCCATAAGCAGACAGACAGTCAACCACCTGGTTATTGCTCTAGAGGCTACAAGTTATTGATAGTAGACATCGAAATATACTGAAAGACATATGCGTTACTACTGGGCAATTTATACCGTGCATTGCCTTTGCAAGTTTTCTGCAAATTGGCAGTTTACTTGCTCGATGGTGAAGCCATACGTTTCAATACAATGTGTGTGTATGCGATTACCCCTCATACGTTATAGACGGCATTTTCTGTGGGGCTGGGTACATAGGAAAGGAACAGATCATCATTGATCTTCATAAATGTATACGTTTACAATTATGGAAAATTTCTTAAAATTATTGATTCATACATATTTAGAAAGTGCAGGAAACGGTACTTACGTATTATCGCAACAATCTCTAACTCTATTAAAAACTTGCCAAGTTATCAACCCCGATTTTTTCTATGTGTCCTACGTGCTGAATTGGCAACCATGCGCATCGTTTTATATAATATCGCTATTAGATTGTAATAATACGTAAGTATCCTGGAAACTAGTAACAACTTATTCAACCTTATGAAAAGTACCCGGGGAACTTTATGAAAGTTCTCACTTCTTGGAGCTTTTAAGCCTCGTGTCCATGTTGATCTTTCAAAGATTTATTGCATTTTGCTCTCATGGAAAAGAGAAAGAGAATCATGACCGCATGCTACTGATTACTAAAAATGATTTCGCATATTATCAGGACAAAGTGATATCTATGTATATGTACTTTTTCTTATAAAAAAAGAAGCATTTATGTGCATGTTGCAGCTCTTAGGTGGAAATGCCCAATTGCGTAATTGGATACGGTGAAACTACGGGCAAGGATAAAACGCACGTTGAAGCGAGCCTTTCAAACTTCAGTTTCGATTTTTTTTAAAGAAAATTAATGCTGAAATGATATTTTGTCTATTTGATTTTTTGTTTGAATTTGTTATTTTTGGTATTCTAGCTCTGGAAGGAAATACGAATGACTTATTAATATTTTCGAATAAATATAATCATTTTAATGCTATTTGGAAAGATACATTTAGGTGAAAAACTTTATCTGTGTATTTGGCAACAAAATCAACGTTTGGAAACCAATTAAACTCAGAATATGAAATATGACTGCATATAACTTAAGCAGAGTTAGACTTTAACACACAGCTTGAGTAAAAGAAAATGTAAGCACACACAGTCACTTGCAATACTCTATTATATCTCAGACTCTAAATATAATGTAAAGGTAAGTGACACGTGGAATATGATTTAATGCTATTGATGAGTAAATTACATTATTTTCATGTTAAGAATTTTTAATAAAAATTGCAACACTAATTGCATCTGTCTTGACATAAAATACCAATGATATATTGTTATACTTCAATTATTATTTTAAGATGTATTCTACTGATCAAAAATGAGAACAATCAACTAACACTTTGAGTACAGTTATGTAAATTGTAGTGAACTTGTCTATTTGTAGTCAATGCTTAAAAAGACTATGATCTGCCTTCTTACAAATAACCACTGTGATGCATGAAAACCTTCCAAGACTGTAATGTAGATGCCGCTACATTAAGGACAAATTTGTAACCGTTGTGAACTTTCAACACTCCGCTTTTACCCGGAAGCGAGGGCTTGGATCCCAATGAGTTAGGATCACCCACCTCACTATCCAATCCTGGATTATATATAAACTAATTTACTTTAATTTGTTCCTCTAAAGGATTACTTTTACTTGCCTTGCTTTAACATCCTTTTGTAATTATAATAATTTATGTTACTAAATATATTATTTTACCCCGAGATCTTGATTTTTACTTTTACATTTAGCCCAGTAATAACATAAGGCACCGTTACACTATATATTTTACCTTCGACGATAAATAGCCTCACCTAACTTATTTTCCATTCCAATAAAGTGGTGCTATAATTACAGAATCTTGCGGTTCCTTCAGGCGAGAAAGTTACTTCACTGCCACACCGGATCAACTGTTGATGATTTTCATTTGCATAATTCAATGAATTGCTATAATTTTGCATTTTCCTTCTTTTCTTATGACTATGCCTTCTTAGAATTGCCTTTTTAGTTATATACTACATTTCTTTTTTCAGATTCCACCCATTATTGCGGTCATATGATAATTTATGCAGCGTCTTCGTATTTTATTTAAATAACAACCTATGAACTTACCTTAAAATAAATCTTACATTTACATTTAAATATACAATTTTTAAACTACATTTTAATTAAAATATGAACAAGGTTCTATTTGACTACATAATTAAAATACGCGCAAAACAATGACTTGTTCAACTAAGTCTTTCTTTGTAATGTACATGCACACAGAAAGTTATAGAAATTAATTTAAAGGTATTTATTAAGTTATTAAATATTAAGTTAATCTCTGTTGATTCCACAACAATAATAACTAGTTATTAATAAAGGTTTTCAATGTTTGAAGCGTGCAAAAATGTATTATTCATTTAATGAATATTATTTCAGAATACAACGTCATTAAAAACATTAATGTGCTTTCATCAGGCATTTATAATAAAGGTAATGGAAAAAGGTTTTGCATATTACCTTCCACACACATCAAATAGTTTTGTGATTAGTAACTCCAAGACAGTATTTAACAAAAGTCTTTTGTTGTGCATAGTAAAAAAATTTGTAATTGTATAGCCAGTAATATAATACATTATAATATTTTACTGGAATTTTGCTAATTATAATGGCAACAATGTATTTGTTTTAATTTATATATTCTTTAAAAAATATCAAAAAAGCACTGTTCTATGTAATCATTAGCGAAATTGTACGCATGTTTTAAAAATTGTGTATATATGCATTCATGTGTAATAATATAAATAATGGTTAGTTTTTATCAATAAAGCACATCTAATTTAATAATTTTCCATTAATATACGTTTATATTATAATTGATAATATTGAATTAGAGGAATCCACTTAACCAATTACGAATCTAAATTGATTTATGAGACTTTAAAATTTAATTAGAATCTGGTTTTGTTTTGTGTTCAAACTTTTGCCTCGAATAAATTGATAATTTATTTTCATTAACTAATCAGTAATGCAAAGGATTTTCCTGAAATTTGATAATAAATCACGTTTAAGTAGACTACATCCAGAAAAAGAACAAAAACGTTTTTTTTAAAATATAATTTAGTTTTATATAGAATATATATATTGATAGCCTCTAAAATTGCCCCTCCAGGAAGAAATAATCTGATGAATGTCAAAATAATATGATAAAAGGAGAGTTTAAGATATGCAAGTGATTAGTATTTCAGCGAATTTAAACGATGTAGGAGAAAGAAACGATATCTAAAACATTGCATAAAAGAAAAGTTGTGTAGCGTATTTTTCCTTTCAAAAAGGGCTTTGTAATACTGAAATTTGCTTAGAACATCGTGTTATCATGTTATGCTTAGAATAAGAAAAAATACTTACCAGAAAGTTCCAGATTCTGCAGAGAAAAGATCGTTGTTTATCGAGACTGCGGAGTATCGTTCCGTGATGACACCAGTCACACTGATCGAAATCGAACTACAGTAGAACTTCGTTTATCCGAATCATTGGGACCGGACAGCGTTCGGACACGCGATTGTTCGGATAACCAAAAACTGAATGCGATCCATGCAGTATATGAAACTGGATATTATACGAATATTGAACATCATCTTATACGGGAAACATGCTTGACGAAAAAGCAAAATGGTGCAAAATGTCACAATTTTATCTTTATTGCGGAAATTAATGACTTATTTTCGGTGTAACATTCTACACTTTCGTTTCTTCTCTGCAAAGTCTCTGATTCCCTTGAGCAGCAGTAGTTGAGTAGGACCGCACTGTGATTGTTGTTCGTACCACTCCATAACTGTCTTTAACGCAAGAAACGCGTCCGCATTGAAGGGATCCTTGCTACTTTCGTTTGTTGTTGTCCTAGTGTTCATGTATACACCCCTCACTTGGAAACAAACTGACCTAATACTCCACGCAGATGTTTACAAATCACTCAACTGAAATTCCCAAATATCCCTCACCTTTTCCCGTCACTTTTAACCTCACGCGGAACAATTGTTGAGCATTGCACTGTTCGAAAACATATTCATGTACAGTCCATGTAGTTGACAAAAAAAACTGGTCCGGATATTTGATGCTCTGGATAACAAACGTTCGGTTAAACGATGTTCTACTGTACTGTCATGCGCATATAGAACCACTGGGTTGTTCAGGGTCATACTGAACGGCATGAAGGACCTCCACTCGCTATCATATCTAACGCCCTACAGAACAAATGTAATGTGAGGTCGATCTAGTAAAACCATACAACCCAATCGAGGACCATTAGTCTGTAAATGAAGATATTTACAGCTCGCTCACTTATACAGAAAAGCGACGTTTGCAGAACTATGGAGTGTTAGCACGGTGGCCATTACTTCGGCTTCCCAAGACAATGCAGCATAGAAAGAAACGGTGACTTTGATGCACCGAACGGCAAAACTGGGAGCAGGTATTGCAAAATGTCGTGTTTCCTGCTTTTTGTATACTGATGACCGTATACGTGTCTGGAGAATCTGAGGAGATCGTTTTTCACCTGCTTGGATTCGGTATCGGAATGGGGGCTTTGCGCCTGGTGTTATGGTTTGGAGCAGTTATTGGGTATACGACATATATACACATCTCTAGTTCGGACTGATGGTCATTTGAATGCAGATTGGTACATTTCCGACATCCCACGTCCAGTAGTCATGCCCTAACATCAGGCTGTCAAACGCCATGTTTCAACAAGATAGTAGAATACCACATGTTGTACGTCGTATTATGTCCTTGATCGATTCCCAAGGTATTCGATTCTTACTCTGGCCTACACGTTCTCTAGACTGCCACCTATTTAAATCATAGTTGCTGAGAAACTGGTCTGCCACCTCTTCTTCTAAAACGGCAAATGAAATGGGACATGGGATTTGAAGCAGCATGGAATGAGACTCCTGTTTTTGTCACCCAAGCCCAGTTCGACTCCCTGCCTAACCGGGTAAGGGTCGTCTTAGCTGCCTGGCATGGCTACTGTTTCTATTAATTTCTCACTCTTGTAACTCCCGAAACTGTTTGCAAATATGATCGTTTTGTTTCTCATGCCTTATTGTTTATGTATAATAAATGTATTTTTTATGTTTTCTTTTCTTTATGATGTTGCACTTTCAGTGGGCTGCAGTGCATATATTATTTTTAAAATATTCAATAAGTACTAGTTTAAAATCCCAATTTTTCCTGTTAAAAACAATTGAAAGGAACAAAAGGTTAGGAAAAAAAATCTGTGTGCATACATTTTAAGATTCTTAAAGTATTCTTAGACGACCTAACATTTTTCAAAGAAATATAATTAAGTTTTTTTAAAAAGTTGAATAAATCTGACCACAGACAAAAAAAAAGTTTTTTTAGCGCACGCTTAACGAGATTATTTGATTTTTTTAAAATCCCGGTTTTGAAGAGCATTGATTAAGAAAATTTTAATTTTTCCCCTAAAAATAATAATTTATAAAACATTGTAACATTTTGCTAACGTTTAATATATTTTTAAAACAGAAATTATCTCTAGTTTTTTTGTTTCTTCTTATCACTGCTATATTCTATTTTATGATAGGATTTGTCTTCATTTACTGTTGGTTGAATGGATATTTTGTATAATCTTATAGTTATTCATGGTTTTTAAACTTTGAAAATATTGTAACTGGGTTATTTCTTGTAAATAATTTTTTAAGTCTTTTTCTGAGGTGAATAGTTATTACAGATTAATATTAAAGCTGTAATATAATAAATTTTAATCATTAAGGAATCAAAAAAAATTTTTATCAACAATATTAAAATGAATTATTTAAAGAATATTGTTGAATTAATAGAAATATAACGTTTGTTTTCAATTTTTTAAATAAAGTTAAAACTAAATTGCGTTGAAATTTTTCCCATATATATTTTGAAGCATCTTTGTTATGGTAACATAATATTTGTCCACAATACAAGCAAGGAGTTCAACCTTTTTGATTTTGGGCATGGATAAGCGTGCTGTCACCTTTATCTGCGTTTGAGGGTTTGTATAAAGATCAGTCACAATCAGAACAATTCTAATTTATTATTCCTTCACTTAGTTTTAACATCCTTGGGTAGAAAAAGCATGCTTCTATATATTAAGTATAAGAGCAAATGCATGGTAGAAAGGCTACTTAATATTTAATAAAATTCAACTGACTTACTTTTGGAATGCTTTGGTAATCTACGGTCTAAGTTACCGTAATTCCGTTCTCAGCTATTCGACCTCTACTCATTATTAATCTAATCCAACTTATGGACTAAATAGTTCAATAATAATCTCAATTATTCGACAATTAATCGTCAAGTAACTCTCGACTACTTTCCGCTAATTATCAACTGCTGACTCCTAACTACTAACTCCACGTACCTAAAAGTTAAGGCTTAAATACCATCTTTCATTTACATAAACCACGTCTTCTTCTTCGGGAGAAAGTGTGCAATAGAATTACATTTAAGAAAAACATACTTTCCCAAGAGGGTAAGTAAGAAACTCGTGTATAGACCCTTTACAGTACTTACTTTTTTTGTTTTGAAAATTTAATTAACTTTTCTGCATTGCTTATTTGCTTATCTAGTATTTTATTCTGCGAAATAAACTACATTTACATTAAAGTTTTTTTGAATAAGTAAATAAGTTATAACATTCTTTGACTTAGCTGACAAACTAAAACAAATTGAGCAATTTTTCTTTTTTTTTTATCATTTTAAAAAACACATCATTGCTTTTTAAATTTTATTCACAGTACTTTTTCTTTACCAATAAAATACTGTGGACAAACCATACTCCGGACGCTGGATTGAACATGTGTGTTCAATTCCATGGCAACTAGGGTCACAAGATCTTACACTGTTAAAAATTTTCTTACGGGACAATCTCGAGGAATTGGTGTGCTGGTGGAAAAGTGACCATAGAAATGGACTTAGTTGTTCGTCTGTTTGTTGCTTGTAATTTGGTGGACACTGCACTGCTACAACATTTGCTCTCATCCATTCCATCGTTCACTCAAGCATGCCTCTGTATGCATATCAGACACTTTGAATACATACATACACTTTGAATACGGCTTGCACCGTCTGCGACGAAGAAGGAGCAGACATGAACTTAAAAATATAGCTACTTTTATTCTATTTTTAACACTTTATGAAATATATATGTTTATAGCTGAACTCTAGGAGCAATCTGAAACCTTAACACTTAATCAGGCATCTAAAATTATTTAAAATCACTTAGCTTCAGTCAGAGTTCCTTGTACGATCCTTCTCGAATCCCGATAGCTCGGTCAG
Source organism: Trichonephila clavata (assembly GCA_019973975.1). Taxonomy (NCBI): domain Eukaryota; kingdom Metazoa; phylum Arthropoda; class Arachnida; order Araneae; family Nephilidae; genus Trichonephila; species Trichonephila clavata. Next base: position 4,779 of record BMAO01000778.1, on the reverse strand, counting down.
CTCCAAAAATATTTACTTCCACACACCTGGTGGATTCTACAACGAAAATTAATTTCAGCATGCGCGACCTATTTTCAGATAGATATGGAAACGACCCCAAAATAACCGGAATTTATGTTTGTTAAATTTTTATTTTATATGATTATAGAACTCTATGACAGTCCCTTTCCAAGTACTGCCCATGTGCTTCAAGGTACTTTTCTGAAAGCTTTTGCCACTGCTCAAAATAGTTCTGGAATTTTTTACGAGTGACAATGTAGAATTTCCCACCAGTTCTGTGATCGCTTCAATTTTGGATCATACCAGTTGCTTTAAGACTAGTCCATAACCATAATTCTTTTAGAAAGTTGGGTCATTCTCTACTTAACAATCTTTAACATTCACGTGGTTTTCTCTTTGAGATCTCTGATAAAATTTTCTCATCACCTTCGAGTAGGCAAAGAGCAAATTTTGCAGATACCCGTCTCGTGCAAACCTTAGGTTAAAATTTTCTGGACTGTGTTCCGTGAAGCGTTTGGTTCCTTATAAACTTGACCAATGGTTATTGGACATTCTTCGGCAATTATACGATTGAGTTTGGTAATGTACCATTTACATCCTTCTCACTCTGAGCACATAACACCTTTTCTTAACCTGGTTAAAAAAGGAACAAAATAACCAGGTGGCAAATAATTGGAACAATTCTTGGAACAAATAATTTAAGTTTGGAAAAAGGAAAATCGATGTAGATCTACACAGGTTGATTCACTTCCAGACCCACAAAACAGGCAAGTTATGTAGGGGGTTATATGGAAGAGCAAGCATAACATAGGATTGCAGGGTTGCAAATACCGCAGTTACAATCTATTTGACTTACAATCTATCTAATTACAATATATTACAATCAAATACCGCAGTTACAAAAAAAAAAAACAGAAATATCAACAAATTAATAGGACATGTCAGTTCACGGCATACGAAGCGCTATCTGTGTAATTAAAAGAGTAGAGTGTGTTGTTGTGTCTGTAGTAATGTATGTATAAACTGTGTCTGCGCAATCCCAATTGCGCTGCCTAAACTGCGCATGCCCTGCAACTCCAATGTAAATGTACAGAAGTTATGAGAATTAATAAACGCAGTCCACAAAAAACTGTGTCGTGAACAATATGTGTTAGAGACTCTTGAGTCCACTTACGTGTTAGAGCTATCGAATTAAACATTGGTCCTATGAGGCCAGAGTAAAGCTAATGGATTAACCTATAGAGGGGAAAAAAAGCCAAGTGCGGCAAACAGTGATTTGTGTAAACAGCCAAGTTCGGCAGCCAGTGATGTGAGGTGAGAGCAATGTTCTTTGAATTTTTTGTGAGAATTTTAATTATGTCTTTAATTGCTAAGTTGAAGAAAGACGAGTTAAAACTTGTCGCGGAGGAATTAAAACTAACTGTGCCAGATAATGCAAAAGTTCTTGATTTGAAAATTTTGATTGAAAGTAGTGAAGTGTTTAATACAGACACAGAATTAGTTAAAACTGTTATTGACTATGCCGTTGAAGAAACGAGAATAAAAAACCTACGAGTGAATTAAAATTTAGAGTTGAAAAAAATTAAATTAGCGCATAAAGCGGTCAGAAAGTGAAGCAAATTTAGAGTTAGAGAAAATTAAGTTAGCGCAGTTAGAGAAGCAATTAGAGCTTGCTAATATTCGGAAAGATTTAACACATGATTGTTCACTTTCAACAGTGAGCGCCACCGAAACATGTAACAATATTAGTATCGAAACGTTAATAAAAAGTGTAAATAAATTAACTATCTCTGTACCCCTCGCGTGTTGAGTCATATAATTTATTTTTTCAGTCATTAGAGAAAGCATTCAAAACGAAAGAGGTTCCCGAAGAATGGAAATCGGAAATTCTTTTAAATATCTTAGGAGAGAGAGCGAATAACTTAATTGATTTATGTGTCAGAGGAAGAATTGCGCAGTTATGAAAAACTAAAAAATTTAGTTTTGAAAGAATTTCAGCCTACACCGCAAGAATGCTATAATAATTTTCGTAAAACTCAAAAATTAAATTCAGAGAGTTATGTTCAATTTGCGTCTAGGTTAAGTGCAACATTTGAGTATTACTGTCAGTTACGAAATGATAATGAATTTAAGTCAGTATGTGAATTAATTGTTGCGGATAAAATGATGAGCACTCTTGACAGAGAATTAGTGAACTCATATTAATGTAAAACAAGGAGAAACATTTTTTAAACCCCACGAGTTAGGGCGAGAATGTGATATTTATTTATCTTCTAAAGTAAATTTAAAAGCGAGTCTAATACATTTTCCAGGTCCTTCACTGGAAATGAAAATAAACGATTTGAGTTCAATAAACATCAGAGATATAACAGCTCGCGAAGTCAGAGAGGAGGTTCGAGCGTATTTTTTTCTGAAATAAAGAATGAAAATGTGTGTGTGTAAAAATGAAGCACATGCTCTGCAATTTTGCCCTCAGTTTAAAGGTTTTCCATAAATGAAAGAGTAGATTTTGTTAAAAACAATAAAATGTGCTTTAAATGTCTATCCCCAGAATGTTGTGTAAAACAGTGTCGCCCATAGAAATTGCATAATTTGTAAGAAGCCGCATAATAAATTGCTCCTTTTCAAAGAGAAATAAAAAGTATCCCAACTCCCCAATCGGCCTTCTTCGGTCCTTGAAGAGAGATCGCAAACGATATCTTTTAATTCTTCTGCCCCTCCGTTCGTTCCTAATTCAAATATAAACAAGCAAGAAAATCGTAGCGACTACATTTAGTCATAACAAAATTAAAAGATGCTTACTGAGCACAGCTCGCGTATTAATTAAGGATAAATATTCGAATTGGCATGAATGTAGGTGTTTGTTAGATGGAGGCAGTATGGTTTGTCTTATAACTAAGGAGTGCCCAATAAATTACAACTGAAAAGTGAAAAGTTAACTACTTTGATCTCATGTTTAAATGATGCATCTATGATTGTTAACGGTTGCGTTAAAACGACAATTTCAATAAAAATAATACATTCGTGAAGGATTTAAATATGTTAGTAAGTTAAGAAAATCACAGATTTTATTCCAAGTAATACGTTTAATATAGTGTTAATTTTTCAGATATAGTGGAGTTAGCTGATGAAACGTTTTAATATTCCAGATAAAATAGACATGTTGTTAGGTGCAGAAATATTTTTTGAACTATTGAGACCGGAAAAATTTAAGATAAAAAAATTCAGATCTAATTTACAAAACACGGTTTTTGGTTACGTTGTAAGTGGTAATGTAGATTCATTTAATGAAACTAAAGTTCATTGCGGTTTAGTTAAGGACGAGTATTTTAAATAAAACGCTGCAAAAATTTTGGGAAGCAGAAAATGTGGAGATAGTGCAAACAAAAAATAATGAGGCTAGTTTATGTGAGGAACACTTTATGAAAACACATTCTAGAGACGAGGAGGGACGGTATATAGTTAAAATGCCCCTTAAGGGTGATCCAAATTGTTTAGGGAATTCCAGGGGCATTGCTCTCAAACGATTAAATGCATTGTGGTTTAGATTGGAAAGGGATCCACAATATCTAAAATTGTATAGAGAATTCATGCAAGAATATGAACAATTGGGACATATGAAAGAAGTGAAGGTAGGAGAAAATAATTCGAAGATGAACTATTTCTTACCTCATCATGGCGTCTATAGACCCGAAAAAGTACTACTAAGGTGAGGGTCTACAATGCGTCTAGTCTTACAGTTAATGGAATCTACGATTTTTCTAGACCAAATGAGACCAAAACCTTAGGTGTGTCCTGGGACCCAGGAAAATACACTTTTTCGTTTAAAATTGACGTGATACTTAGTAATTCGTATACAAAGAGAAGCGTTTTGTCAACTATTGCGAGACTGTTTGATCCTTTGGGTCTTGTGGGACCCGTGGTGTCCAACGCCAAGATGTTATGCAGAGGCTTTGGAGACTTAGTATTGACTGGAAAGATCCACTCCCAAAGAAAGTGTATGATGAATGCACCAGTTGTTAATTGGCTAGAGAGCCTAAATAACATCAATATCCAAAGACGTGTAAGTGATTGAGAATCCTTCATCTATAGAGATTCATGGGTTTTCTGATGCGTCAGAGCGTTGCTATGGAGCTGCAGTGTATTGCAAATCAAAAATTAAAAAAATTCGGGAGTGACGTTAGTGAGATTAATTACTAGCAAATCGAGAGTTTCACCAATTAAGAGTCTAACTATTCCAAGATTGGAACTGTGCGCCGCTGTCCTTTTGTCCAAACTTGTGAAAAGAGTGATTGATGCCTTGAAGCTGAATCAGTTAAAGTTTATCTGTGGACTATTCAATGATAGTGTTGTCTTGGCTACAAAAAGAACCGATGGACCTTAAAACATTTGTGCAGAATAGAATTGCTAAGTTTCAAGATTTTTCCCTGTACGCATGGAAACATGTGCCATCCAACCAGAATCCTGCAGATTTGATTTCTCGTGGAGTAGATCCTGACAAACTTCTGAACCAAGAAATGTGGTGGAACGGTCCAGAGTTTCTATCTGGCAGTGATTATCCGAACAAACCTGTGAACATTAGTGAAAACAACGATGCGTACAATTCAGAACTGAAGAACAGTGTCCGTGAAAAACTTGAGAAATGAAGTGCCAGTTTTTTAAATTTATTGTGAATGACTTTGTGAACAATTTGTGTAACCTTAGTAATAACTATTTAACCAATTGCGTATCTTAAGTTATATTTTTAGGTTCGTAAACAACCTGAGGAGGAAGGTCAAA
>BMAO01000777.1:0-88376 GCA_019973975.1 Trichonephila clavata | reverse complement strand
TGGATTTTTTTTTTCATAAATTCAGTTCATTGACTCGAAAACAAGTTTTATTCGCACTTTTCTGTTTTGTTCCTTCCATAATTGCGTACAAAAATTACCTACAAATTTATCTCGTTATGATAAAAAGTTATTTTGTGTTCATTGATTGAAGTTGAGTACTTTTATTGCTTATAATTTTGCATACATTATTTACTCTTGTCGTAAAATAATGATGACCAAAATACTAAAAACTTTTTCGGTTTATATTAGTTAAAATATGAGAAGAATATAAATTTTAATACACCCAAAATGAGCTTTTTAAATATGAATTACCTTCAAATATGGAAGAAATGCATTTCTAAATAAAAATAATCATATTTTTCTTAAAGATATCTGCTTACGTTTCTGAATCAATGTTTGATTGAAATTCGAAAAAAAATTTTTTGTCTTTGTCATTTTGTGTAGGAAAAAAATCTAGCTGTCAGAAAGAATAAATTGAAAAAGATAAAGAAATAGAATTTATGAATTTTAAACTAATGAGTGAATTTTAAACTTCAGAAATTAAGCATTATTTTAGTAAAATAAGAATCAAAACTTTTATGAAAATTGTATTTTTTGTCAAAAGTTATGTTACTTAAAGCCTTATTTCTCAAAAATTTATCAATGTATTTCTTTCATATTTTGTACACATGTTGTTTAAAGTATGATAAAGGCAGTGAACTAAGTATTTAGCTCCCTGATATCAATAGTTTGATATTTTTTTTTTACAGTTCTCTTTTTTTTGTTACGAACACCAGCACTTTATAAAATGCTCTATAAGAAAATGTGCAATAAGCATTAAACTTTTGGTAAATTTCAGAAAAAAAAATTGGATTTAAGTGCATAGCCTTTACAACGGTAATCAGTATGTTGTGTAAAAAATAATTTAAATATGTAGCTTTTAATTCCATCTAAAGTGGTTTAAAATTCGGTATAATTTTCATCAAATTTTACCTAAAATGCCTCATTTAAAACATTTAAATTGTCATAGAATTTCCTGATGGGTGTTTTTCATTAATTTAAGTCAAAGGCATCAACAAAATAACTTAAAATTATTAATAGCATGGTATTTTAGAGAACTTGTATCCGAACGTAGGCAGATACCTTAAATACAACTGAGAGAATGAGGAATGTTTTGTCTCTTCATACAATTTGTATTTTGAAAGCAATCAGATCAGTTTAATTTCATTGATAGTTAATACTATTCGTACCAAAACTGTATAATAGGGAATATGATATATCAATCATTTTAATATTTTGAATTTCGAAAAAAATATCTGCACTCTTTCAAAACTTTAAGACACAGAAATTCAAAATAATATATAATGCATATAAAAATTTACAAAATTCTTATTGTATTTCAACATGATAGCTTCAGTATCATATTTAATTTTCATTGAAATAAACTTTTATAACTCAATTTTTCAAAATATAAAACTGCCTAAAATATTCCCTCTGCTTGTAAGCTCAGGTATTGGCCTTATCATGTGGAAGTAACTCAAATTTGCGAGGTACGTCTCCAATATTTTTCTTGTCGCTTCATAGTTTTTGCAATTAGCTATAACAGTGGCTTAAGAAAATTAACATGGTAGCTCATCTCAATTAAACACATAAAACATTTTGTAATTTTACCAGTGTGTCCTTATATTAGAACATTTCTACTTCTTTTGATGCTTATCATTTAGTTCTAAGTGAATTGAAGTACTTTTTCGAAATATCCATGCCAATATTAAATGCTCGTGCCACTCCTACTTTTTTAGATAAAAAAAATACAGTCATCTTTAAAATTAACTAAGGTTATTTAATTATATTATGAAATGGAACATTATCAATAATTATCATACTCTAATATTTAAATTTTAATAATTATCACGATTTCCTGTGGTTGCGAAGATTTAAAACGCTTTTTGTTGAATTTAAAACATTGAAAACATGTACACATGAAGGTATTGTTTGTTTTAATGAAGAAAACATATTACCGCGGCATAAGATACTTTTAGGTATCCGACTACATTCGCAACAGTAATTGTGTAAATGTGTACAAACGAATATATATTTTTTAATATTTGGCGTCACTTAGATTAGAATACACGTGTAGAATTTGTTTTAAGAATATTATTGCAATAAAAATTCTTTAAATGTAACTTTTTGCAAAAATTTACATAGAATTATCTATTTTGAAAAAATTCTCCTTTTATGGAAAAGGTTTTTTGAAATGCATATCTTAGAAGTGGATTTATTCATATTTTTTAATTCATCATAATGGAAAAAACTTTAACAAAAAACACCGATAATTATTTCAGTTGGTAGTAACTATGAAAATAATATGAATTTTTCAAAACTCCTAGTTCAGGCTCTTTTGAGAAGTGTTAGCTACTTATAAGCAGAATATTATTATTATAGAAACAGTTTTCATAAAATGAGAATGTTTTTAAAATAGGTAATTCTAAGTTCCCTTTTTACCAAAATATTTCATTTAAAAAACTTTTATTGAAACAATATGTTTAAAATAATTTTATACGTGTATTACAATCTAAATGACATTAAATATTAAAAAAGAAATATTTGTTTGTAAGCTTTTGCAAAATCATGGTTACGAACGTAGTCTGATACCAATATGTTTCCTTCCCGCCATTACTCTTCAAGGGTCATGCTGTTAAGAGAAGCAGAATCAAGAAAGTTTAATAAGATATTGGGGGGGGGGGATAATAGTGGTTGGGGTTAAAAATAGACATAAAAAAGTGCAGACTTCATCATACACTGATTTTGATAATTCTATCTACGCAACTGGTATGCTTTATGTTTAAGAGAGAGAGTATACGTTTTTAACAAAATCAGTAATTTCTTAAAAGTGTACTTTCTTAAATAAAAGAAATATTTTCTTCAAACTCATTCATTAAATCATGATGAAACTGCCCAGTTATTAATAATATATTACATTTTTTTAACCAAGGCTTTAGATGTTTTATTGTTTCAAAAAAAATTACAGACTTAAAATGTGTGTTACAAAAATCACGTTTTTCATAATTTGTCATATAGTTACAGTTGATGATTTTTGAAGCATTTTATGATAGCTCTTAAGCCAAAAGCTCTGGTTAAAATATTGAAAATAGTTTACAATGTATTCGTGAAAATTTAAGAAAAGTTAATCTGCTCTGTTTCTTATGTAGTTGTATACAAATGTCTTATAGTCATGGATTACATTTGACAAAAAATCCATATTTGATTGAATGTGTTAAATCAATTAACTGTCACTGTGATAAGGACAACTAAATCCCTTTGAATTAGTTTTGAGACCTTACAAAGAAAATCGGATTGGAAAAGTTTGGATGGATGGCTTTGTAAAAACACTAATACGTAAATCAGAACAGAGGTTTTTTTTTTTTTTTTTTTTTTTTTTTTTTGTCGAAAAACCAAACTGCAAAGGACCTATACATAGGAAAGTACTTTGACCAGCAATCGACCATCTAATCTTGTATTTAAAGACCTAATAAACGAGATATATCAAGTAAAGTACCCGATATAAAATCAATAATAAAATCAGCTTAAAAGCAACAACATTGGTAAGTGATAGATATTGATTCCCTGATGCAGCAACAATTCTAATCACGTCATTTGTTCTTAAAAGATGCAGAAGATGCCCTCCTCCATAACACGGTAGATGCGTTCGGTGTTATATGAATCCTATTTGTATGTGTCACTTAGATTATACAAACTCTTGAGCAGTTCACAGCAAAAACGGTAATTTATTTGTTATATTTAAAATAACTTTTGTAATAATCAGGCTTAAGACATATGACAACAATTTTTATGTCCATTAATAACAAATGTTTTTTTTTTTTACTAGAAATGAATAAAAATTTACCAATGCATTTTTGCAATACCTTTTTTAATTTATTCTAAAACACTTCGGTTTCAAACACGGTAACAATGAGCTGTCTGCGAAGTCTATCCTCTCTAACTCAGATTTTTTTTATTCAGCCAAATTGCCTCGTTGAGATAGAACAACTCCACTTAACAAAGGAATGTCACTAATAAATAAAATATATCTAGTCTATGAGATAGAGAATAGATTATTGTGGTTAAAATAGCCAGGCTAGTATGTCTAAATTGGTATGTCTTGAATTGGTGTCCGGAATCATACTTACTTAATCATTTAAAGATAGGTATTGGAAGATTTCTTTTGGCGAGTTCAAAGGTTGCATCACATTTCAAATAAATTATTTCTTATTTGTTTTCTTGTCTACATATCGCGTACTTAGTTCTAGTGCTTAAATTAATAAAAGTGAACTATTGTGAATATCTATTGGTCATAATTTCATAGTATTAAGACATTCCAAAAGAAATATACCTTTATCATTTATTAAGCTTTGTTTATTAAAGATGAAAAGCAAAATGTGAATAATATTACGAAATATGGCTACTTGTTTTTTTTTAATGCGTTTTCGAGCATTTTACACAAACAAAAAAAAAATATTTCGAATTTACAGGCATTAACTTTTTTTCTTCTCACATTATCAAACTTCCTATTTAGGAAAACAGTTTTACACCATTCGTAAATTAAATAATTACCAAAAAATGACAATAATTAGCGAAGTATCACAATTTTTAAGACCTTTAAGTATGATTTATTGTTAAAAAAGAGCTTAAAATATACATACATTTTTTTTTAATTTAAACTTTTTCTGGCTTTTTCTTGTTTAGCTATGGGAAGGCGTTTTTTTAGGGTAAGCAATCGAAAAGAAAAAAAGACTTGTCCCCACTCTAAGCTATAACATCCCTTTTAAATATTTTAGAAAGCTTTATATATAGAGATTTTTAACTTGCAAATAAAAATCCAATATAATGTGGCCTTTTACAACAGCAAAGTGTTTTTAAGAATTAAAAGAATCTACAAGTGGAATTCATAAAATTTATACCATTTTTTAAATATTTATTTTTAATCTATATTTTACATTTTGGAACCATTTTCGGGTGATTTTTATAGCTAAAAGGATATAAAACGAAAGTTCTTTAAATATTTATATTTCTCATGATTATTTTTTTACTCTTAATTAAGAAATCACTGCATAGTACAGTAAAATACGTTTAACGCGAAAACGCATAAGACGATATATTGGTTAACACGAAATAATTCACCAGTCCCGGCAAACAACCATGTATTTCCATGCACTTTTTTCTCTTAACACAAAACTAAAATTACTGAACAAAAAAAGATTTCCCTTCTAGGAACGAACAAAGTACGGAAAACACTAGCCGGATTGGACTATCTTATTGCATCATCGGAAGAATTTCTTGCAGTAGATGATGTTAATAATGTGTGTTCAGCCACAATTTTATGGCAGATGAACACATTTTGAAGTGTGTTCAAAACTAAAAAGTTATTGATGCAGGTTCCGATGATGTAAATGAAATGAATAATGCTGCTCCTGTACCCACATCTTCGGAAATAAAGAGCATCATGAAAATCATGCGCAATTATTTAGACACACATTTCAACTGTGAATTGAATAACAAAATAGACGATATCAAACAATTTGTTGACAATTTGATGCTAAGAAAACAATACAAAGAAAAATATCAGATTATTTTCCAAAAACTAAATAAATATGTTTTGTTTTTTACTAACTTTCAGATTTCTGAATTAAATTTCATTGTTTTAGTAAATATTTTTGCTTCATTGAATGCATGCGTATATAAATATCTATGCAAATAAAATGTACTCAAATAAACTTAATTTTGTTGATAGACGTTTTTTTACAATATCCTTTAATACGAACTTTTTTTTTACATGAAAAATTATTTCAGTCCCTTCAGTTTCGTGTTAAGCGACTATCACTCTAATTTAATGAGTCTAGATATAAACGCAATACAATTTTTGCAAATAAGAACTTCAATCCATAGCTTGATTCGCATATCGCTGACCATGAATCTCTCCTCATAACCACTACACTACGGGAGTCACTCTATCAAATCCAATTGCTCAGCATATACCAATATCAGCAATGCACTAATTTACTGAGTTAATTTCGGGAGCTTATATTCATGATAAGGACACAGATTCCATAATAATCCGTTCAAATGCTGCCGAAATGAGTTAGCGATATCAATTGATCATTATAAGATCTTGAGAGTCCATAGAGAGGAGCATAGTAAGGGATTGCAGGAATGTAATTGCATAGACACATGCATACTTAATAGTAAGATCAAATGTTAGACTAAACTGCTAGAAATGGATCACCTGTCAAAATATTTATGGTTCAAGAGCTATTTATCTAATGTTTGGAAGATTTTAATATTGAATTAACTCGTAATTTTTAAAATTCTAAGTATTACAACTGTTGAGGTATCCCACTACTTGCGGCAATTTTTTTTTAAATGGAGGCATGGTTTTTTTTTTGTGATTTTTAGATTTGTTTAGTACATTTTAAGAAAAATATGTTATATTACGAAGAGAAAAAGAAATTATTATTACTAAAATGGGAAAAAATGAGTAAAAATTTACACACAAAAAAAAAATAACATAAAGGGGCTTATTTTGTACCAAAAGTTTATGATGCTAAAATTAAGAATAGATAAAGAAATTATTATTACTAAAATGGGAAAAATGCTAAAATTAAGAATAGAAAAAGAAATTATTATTACTAAAATGGGGGAAAAATGGGTAAAAGCTGACAAAAAATAACATAAACGCGACTCATTCTGTACCAAAAGGGTATAAACGATTTTGAAATTTTTCAATTCTGATGGGTTGCTATGTTATCCATTTCTGAAATAACCTTCAGGATAAGAGATATTTTAATTTTTACAAAGACTAGAGTCCTTTATCTTAGTTGTTATATGAAATTGTGATAAAAATCAGTGATTATACTCACATAAGGGACTATAAATTTTGTAATTAAACAGTGATTGATAATTCTAAGCGTTAAAACACTTTTAATATTATACAGAGCATACACAAAAAATTTCAGTTGATTATTTTCAAAACTCTTTTAGCAATCGCTGTTCCTATTTAAAAATTTTTAAAAAAAACACACACATTTCGAGTAAAACGCGTTTTAAAGTATGACATATTTTGCTTAAAGTAATGGCATCTGCTTTTACTAAAACATTTGTAGTTTTTGTTTCAGTGAACGGAAAATAATAAACATGGTATTTTTATAAAGCTAATAAGATAGCTTATAAAATAAAGCCATAAAAAATTGTCAATTTTTTAACAAAATTCACAATTTTAGGGTAATTGATTCCTAAACTCTTCTTATCTATCCATTCGTTGGATGGTTTTTAAAAATTCTTCCTGAAAATTTTCATGTAGATCTTATTTTATTATTATTTAACAAAGCTTGAGAATAAATAATTACAACTGCATATAAATTATACAATATCATGTTTTTGTACATATTCAGCAAACATTAGAATATACAGAATTTATTAAGAATGGTAGATAATTATTGTCGACAGTTGTTTTGTTTTTTCCGATGAAAGAAAGGTTTCTTGAAATTGAGGTTCTTATATTAAGTACCTGATCCCTTTAAAGACATGTGGAATATTTTCCACATGTCTTTATTCAAATAAAAATTGCATTTTTACTATATTAAATCAGTTCAATTCGATCCAAAAAGCAAATTATCTTATTTATTTCTGATTCCGATTCTCTTTTCAATAAATTGAAATGGAGCTCGAAGTGGAGGATAAAAACATTTTTTTTCATTCTTTAAATTAAATTATATTTTTCTGAAGTTTATATTCTTTTTTTTTATTGTATAATTTGCGGAAAAAAAATGAAATTGTGAAATCTATTACGAATTATGCCAGAAAGCAACTACTGCTAATAGTATAAGGCACAATATCTATTCAACAAACTTTTAGGATAACGAAGTTTTCTTATCAATTTTGATATCGGGAGTTATTTATATGGTAATTCACTTTCACACAACAAAAGTAAATTTATTTTATGATGTTTTTCTTTTTCTTTTGTCGACTGATTTCTTTTATATATTCAATATTCCCATCTTTCCTCGTTTACTATTACTGAAAACTAATAGCTTGTTAAGCATTAACAAATATATTATGGTGACATAAAACTTTATGAAAAAAGACATAAATAGAGTGTGGCTTCTAGCATCAAAATGTAAATACGAAATGCATTAGCCTGATTTTATTACAGATTTTTATTGAAGGATTTTTATTATTTTTTTAAAAAAAAAATTTCTACATTTTCCTTCAAAGGATTTTAAATCCATTGCAACACTTTGAATGTCACAAGTATTTGAATTATTAATTAGAAACTGTCTCTCATAAAACATATTTTTTAAAATTATTTTCCAAAATGAATTTAATTTTTTTTATGATAAACAAAGAAAATATTTTATATTACTATCTCTATCTCTCTCTTTTTCCATTAACTTTAGTAAATTTAAAAATTGTATTACTCGTGTAATGAAAAAAAAACTTTTCAAATGTAATTCAATATTAAACAAATCTTGCAAACAAACTGAAAGTTATCATTTATTATTTTTATGAAAAAATTTGAAAACTACTCGAACAACAAAAGAATACGCTATACGAAATACCAAATACACAATCAAGATTTCAATAGAAAAAAAAAAATTTAAAAAAGTTGCAAGTAAGTACTGAAATAAAACACTAGGAATGCCCAATTTTTTTAAGAGTTATTTTTAAGTACTTTGCTATAAAGTTTTACTTGAAACAAGGAGTGTCTAACAAGTCAGTTGAATCGGAACACAAAACAAATAAAACAAATCATGGGGACAAAATGACTTTATTCTCTATCAGAGTAACATCCATTGGCCACAATACACTTTTGACATCGTTGATAAAACTGTTACAATGAATCCAGTGGCGTAACAGAGAATATTAGGGTCCTCCTGCAAAGTCATATTTTAGGTCCCAAACCGGATCCCCCGTGTTTACATTGCGTAGTGCACGGGGTTTATTAATGTTAAAAAAAAACCGGATCTTGCAATTGATTGTAAAACCATAACATAACATAGGCTTTTGGTTCCCTTAGAACCCTGCCCTTTCCAGCAATGCGGGTGTGTACGTTACGCTACTGAATGAGTCAAAGAAAACCCTCTTTTGGAATGGAGGAAAGTACAGATATCACACCTCGTCGGATGTCTTGTATATTTAGAAAATGATATGACAAGACAATTACTTCTTATATAAGCTATTTGAAATAACTTTATTTATTAGAGCTTATAATAGCATAGCAATGCGAAAGAGAATTATATAATTCCTAATTCATATATTTAAGGCACTGTACAATTCTCCAATTCGAAACGCCTTGAATTAGATACATTTGATCGATAAAACTACTCAGAAAACTCCCGTTAAGTTTCAAACTTACTGTAACCCTTTTGAAAATATACTGTAACCCAATACACGAATTTCGTCTTAAATTTACTACCCAAAACTGTATTTCATATAATTATGCTTTGTTTCATCTGCAATATTAAGACATTAATTTCAATTTTACGTTCGAATATATGAATATTTTACGTCAGCTCATGCAATTGGTGAATATAAATTCAGAATTAGGTTCATATTGAAACGATATATTAAGCGTAATTTTGACAACTTGCAAAATGATGAAGCAACAATGCTGTTCAAAGTTAAAGTTCTGAGATTGATATAAAAACTGTCAAGTAAAGAGTATAATTTGAAACAAATGGAAACGAGGAAAGTAGGATCCTTACATTTAAATTGTTTTAATAATGGTATAGCAGTACAAGTATTGGGGTGGGTGTGGCTAAAATAAAGTACAGTGGCTAAAATAAAATATTTTGTATAATTATTTTAATCTTAAATTTCATTCAGATTTTTAATTTACTCAAATTAATCTAATTCTCAACTTATAAGGCAAGTATATAAATACCATTTTAAGAAAAGCGAGATTTTTTTGATAATTTTTTAACATAATACATAATATAATAATAATAACTTGAGAGTTAACATTGATTGAAAAGAAAAATGTATATATATATATATATATATAACTCATAAAATTGAAATTAGTATTTTTATACACAATATTTCAACTAAACAAATGTTAGCAAATTATTTTCCGGGAATGAAAAATAGGAACGGGAAGAAAATTTTATGATATTCTCGCTAGTTATGTAAGGGTATCGAATTTCATTTAATATCTATAATTAAGTACGTAATTAGAGGTAAAAAAAATGCAAGATTGGTAATATTTTGATAAAAAAAAATGTAGCACGTGTATATAATATGTGGTTTTATAAAACAACATTATTTTTAGTTGAATTGACTGTTTTTTGAGCTTATACATGCTCCAAAAGCATAGAATATTCAAAGCACGTTGTGCAATTCTTCGTATACAAGGAATACTACAAGTTACGGTTTCGTCCAATTCCCATGTCCTATTTCCAAACGTGTAATTTTATGCAAAAACTAGGAAAATCCTTCGCATTTGCATTCATTTTACAAAAGAACCAAACAACAATAACAACTAACTTTGGAAAACGCAATCTTACTCATTGAAGAGGAAAAGGATGCTGAAACGTTTTATTCGCAATCATTTTAGAACGAAAAACGAGGAAGTAATTGAGGTACACATTGCAAAATCGTTTCATTTTAGACCGTTTTGATGGAGTCACCGTTCTCAACTATTTTACCGACCAACCGCAGGTGCTACTTAAACTATTTGAATTGTTCTGTCTGGTAACGCTTTCTTTCCACTAATGATTGACATCTCCCTTCACTCATGCACTTAGAACTGGATGCGCTGTTTTGATTTTGCAGTTCTAGAAAAGATTATTACAAATTCTCTTTACTAATTTTAGGCTTAGTTAGATATATTTTAGGATTTTGTTAATTTTATGTTCTGTTCGTTTGTATACTTATAATCTTGCGTCTAATTAAAGGATTGAAAGGAAACTATAGGCTACTCTACTTCTGATGGGTTCTATTCTTGCCCTTCTACTAATCCTTTGGGGGGGGATAATCCTTTAACTGTTGTTTGAGTTTAAAACCACCTTCAGTGAGATAACTTGGTGTTGTTCTCATTTGAGCTTTAATTAAAAACCCTAGCAAAAGGGAATGTTAGAGTTAATTGTTAGGCTGCTATTGTAGTGAGATTTATGAAGTAACTATTGAAAGCCTCGGTGTTCTTGTTAAGAAGCTCTAGACCAGAATATCAAGTTGGCCCAAGGGAGATCTGGTGAGTGCTGTTTCATTGGATCACTCTGTTAAGTGCTTAATTATTTGACTGAAGAATTTAAGATAGCCAATTAATTTGACTGCTTTCTCGGTTTATAATCTTGCTTGATAGAAAATTGATTGAACCAAATAAATTTAGCTAATTTCATAACAATGTCTGTTCATTCGGGGTCAAAAATTTCACCTGCGACCTTAGTGTTGCAACATACTTGTGACGGATCTATACGGTTCCTTTCAAGTAACTCCTTGGGGATTACTTTAGGGAAATAATTCTTTCAACCAACTTTCACCGAAGACAAGAAAACATGATTAAGCAAAAAGTTTAAGATAAATATTCTGTACTCGCGAGTGTTAAGGAGTTAGAATCTAAGATTATTAAAATGAGAATTGAAGTTTAGTGAAATGAGGATAGCTCGGATGTGAAGTGAATTATTAAGAAGGCAGCAATCCGGCCGTAGAACGTAAACAGTGTAGGACGTGGGAAATTGGAATCATTAAGAAGTGATCAAGCCAACTATTAGTGTTCAAGGCCTCATATAAAGGATAAAGAATTACAAGAGTTCAGGTACTGTGTTCATTAGTTAAATAGAAGTTAGAGAGTTAAATCTTCAGTGCGCGTCCGAGGTAAAAACGAGCTGGTACAAGTTAACGTAGGAATATAATTGAACGTCCGCTTATTTCATCCCCACGCTATCTGGTCTCACCTTCGCATGCTCTAAGTGTTAATCAAAGTTACCTTAATTGGATTATTTGTTTATATGTGTTGAATATTGGAACAAATAAACAATTTTAATTAATCATGTCGTCTGATCAACTAGTTCCTCCACACATCTAGCCGGGATAGAGGGAAGTAGGAATAGTACTTCATTACATAATTATGAGAACTATTTTTTGAAAGAAGAAAGGTTTACAAAAGCAGCTTACTTTCCAGATTCTCGCCGACTTTCTAAATATAA
The DNA here is from genome assembly GCA_019973975.1 of Trichonephila clavata. Taxonomy (NCBI): domain Eukaryota; kingdom Metazoa; phylum Arthropoda; class Arachnida; order Araneae; family Nephilidae; genus Trichonephila; species Trichonephila clavata. The sequence goes on along the minus strand of BMAO01000777.1, from coordinate 76,197 downwards.
GAAGATAAGAAAAGATAAATACAATTTTCCTTTTCCTATTATAAGAATTAATAAAACCTTCATGATTTAGCAAAACTTTTGATTGATATTTTTGCAAAACGGATACTGTGTCATTGGTCATAAGAGATTAACATCTAAAAAAGATGCGTAGCAAAATTCGATTTTCTTTTGACTTCGTTTAAATGTTTTTGTAGCCTCTTATGCCTCATTTGAGAGAGAGAGAGAAAAGAGAAATCGTGTAGAAAACTCATGGGAATCACACATTTTTTTAAAGGAAATTGAATTCTATTAAATTTCTAAAACATCAGTAACCTATTTTAGAAATAAATTTATAAACCCGACCACAGAGAGTGCCTTATTGCCTGTGAAAATTATTTTACTCATTCAGTTTCTTAATAACTGAGTGAAAGCTTCAAGAATACGGCAGACTTGGAAGTTTCGATTCTAAATCTCCCCCTAATTAGAATTGTAAATTCCATTTAGAAGGTGTTAGCAAAGTAATTAACGTACGAAATTAAACTTGCTCAGAGTTATTTACTCGAACTTTGTAATAATGCACGCGCGTAATTCTTGCGCAAGAGTCAGAACTCAGGAGATTAGAAATGGGTTTATTCTTCATTTTAAATCCTTCAATAAAAGTATTTCAGAACTATTGAATATTTTCGGAAAAACTCATGTAGTTGTTTTTGTTGCGTATTCATTAGAAATTGTTTATCGTCTGCGAAGTAATTTGTCAGACTTATTTGTACCGATTAAGCAAAACAAAAATTTGAATACAAGTTGATTTAAATCTTATTCTTGTTTTTAAATATTGTTTTCAGTAGCGGTTTATAAATAGAAAAATCTCCACAATTTGTGTTTATTTTTAAGATATTTTAAAAAATAAAATATATTTATAATATTTATATATCATGTTGAAGCCACACACATTATTTAAGAAAAGCTTAGAAGGAATAACATGAAGAAAATAACATCATTAAGAGTTATTCTTGCAAAAATCGTAAGTATTCAGAAGTAAACACAAGGGGAAAGAAGTCAAATGCCTCGAACCTTTATGATGACTGAAAAAAACGACTGTCTATCATTTTCAACTTTCTTAATACCCAACCTTGCACGACAGTTGTGTATACCGTATTGAAGTAAACTTCCTGCTGCGATCTAATATAAATTCAGTGAGTGTTTTTTTTAATCAAATCTCAGTTCTCTCATTATTTTTCTTTTGAAATAAATAAAAAAGAAAAGAGCTTTATGGTAGCATTTAGCATAACTGCTATGCAAAAACTTCAAATATATGGAATTCCCGTCGTTATCAGTAATCTGCTCATTTTTTATACTATTTAACTGATGGAAATTTTTAAAAATGTATAATCTTTAGTAAGATGAATAAAATTAAGATCGCAAGAAGTGAAAAAGATCATATATTATCTATAAGATATGCGGTTTATTATGTTAATAAGAATCGTAATAACATTCTTAAAAAAAGATAGTATTTTTTTTTCCGTTGTGGAAAATGAATCTAAATAACAACTCAAATTTCTGTTGTTGATCTGTAATATTTAAAAAAAGAACATGATATTAAAGGATAACTCAGAAGAGCTACAATAGCTTAATACAGTGCGTCTCAAGCTTTCAATACTTGCAACTCAATTTTCAGTTATAATTATCATATCGCCCTCCCCTTTCCCTATCCTATAACAATGTATTAAATGCAATAATAATGTACTTTGACGCTGTAGGTTCCATATGGTCATAATTATAAACCATTCAAATTATCATGATACGTATTAAATTTCGTATATGTTATTTTTGAATAATACATATTTTAAGTAAGTTACTTTTCAGTAAATAGAATAAGTATTATGCAAACTTTTCATTTGTAATTTTCAAATTGGAACAGATTGCAAAATAATTTTTTACCTAAGCTAAATTTTTATTTCCTCAAATATCCATATAGATCGCAGCTAAATTGAGAAATATAAATTAGAGTGCCAATTTCTAATGTTAAACCTTCCTTTGAAAAACATTGTTCTGCAAAACAAGCCCATGTGGGTCTCAAGTAACTATCAAACATGTTCTTTAATTTAGTATTAAAAAGTTATTTAGCAAATACATTGTGTAGTACTAATACACTTAAAACCATGTTACATCAGTAAAAAGGTTTATTTTACTTTTTATTATGTCATAATGTATTTGTTTTGATTACTTTCAGTATTTTAATAGTTTTTTTTAATAAACTTTTATTTTCGATGTACTTGTCCCCCAACGTATGGGGTTTCACGACCCCTAAGGGAAGCCCGCCCTACACAGTTTTAATCAGTCAGTCAGTGAGTGAGTGAGTGAGTCGCTTTTCTCCTTTATATATATAGATTCAATACAATATATGACAACTAATCCAAGTAATCGTGTTTTAAAGGGAAATTCATAGCATTGTGTTTGGAAAACTAGACATTTTTCCCCAGTAAGTTGAAAAAAGAAATAATGCTGATTTTTAAATAATGTTATAATAAGTTCCAAGTAGAAAATAGTGCATGTATTAAAATCATACATAGTTTTTCTCAAAAATTCTTTTTATTTAAAAACAGTCACAATTGATAATTTTATTTTTTATGCAACAAACTTACTTTATATAATGTTCATGCTCTCCAAATATTTCATTTTATATTCAATAATTCAAACACTCGACTTACAAAACGCTATACTAAAGAGAAATAACAACAGTAAGAGTTCGATTCTATTTCCCCGGTGGACTGCAGATTTATCCAGCCTTTGGGAGGGAGTAAGCCATTGTCTTAAATAGTTAATTAACTTCATAATGAGCTGGAACAGTGATTGCTCTTGATTGCGTTTATACTACCAAGCCATACCTACCTTTTAATTAAAACCATCTTCTTTGAACAAACTTTGGGAAATTATTCGATCAAAATTAACAACACATCGTAATTTTATGCCAAAGAACATCGATTAGATCTTTTACGGTCTAAAATAAGGATTTAGAAATTTGTAGCCTTAAGACCACTTGCCGTCACTTTAAATGCGATTATATCAATTAGTTCAAGTATTACAAAACAAATCATTTTATGTTTATGTTATTGTTGTTTCGGCAAGAAAACAATGTTATTAGTTTATTAGTCTAAATTTTAAATAAAGTGAAATAAATGTACTTATTCTAAATTCAACCTTCAATATTTACTTAAAATCTTTCAAACCTGTGAAATACCTTTTACTTTGTTAACATTTTGTTGATTGAAATTATTTTATCTGTAAATTCTTCCGCACAATATGATTATCGTCTCTATATAAGAATGGTCAGAAATTAAAAACCTTGTAATTAGGAATTTCAAGAAGAATTGATTATTTTACGTGCATCCCGCAAGAGTTTTTGAGCACATTTTACTATTATTAATGGAAATGAAAGATATCATTCCTTACACTAACCCTTTATAAGCCATGGGAGAGAATTACACTTCATACCAACTTCATTAATTTTTAAATATCAATGGGAAGTTATTTTCTCACTTATGGTTTATGTCACTTACGGTTGCAAGACAACTGATTTCTGGATTTTCAAGACGTAAATGCAAAGGATGATTTTTAGTTTTTTTAACAAAAATAAAACTGTTTTAGTTGATGCACGATTGATCAAAGCTGGTAGCCCTATACCAACTTGACAAAAAATATAGAGATGTTGTCGTTTATACTCTACTAATGCACATAAGAAGAGAACGAGATACTTTTGTACTGCTTGCAATTTCCTGTTTTGATCCTTATTTAAAAAAAATTCATAGAAAGTAATATATCGTCTTTTTTAAGCCAATAACTGCTATGCAATCTCTTTGAAAATATCAACATTTTGACTTTCATGACTAGTTTACTAGCTAAATTTTCGTATAAAATGACTGTTATATGACTCTAAGCATTATACGATGAACTGTGGTCACTAAAAAAATTATGCTATATGCATCGGCCAGAATATTGTCAAATAAAAATACCTCAAAGTCTCAAAATTTAACTTTTTGCAAATAGCATATATTGGTTTGACTACGAAGAGAGATGTTTAAATTCTTAAATTTTTGGAATGCAAAATATATTTAATTTATTATTCTTTTTGTGTAGATTAGAGTACTTGCAAATTATCTTTCATAGCGCTGTGGCCGAGTAGTAGAGTGTCTCGCTTCTGCACCACAGTTCCGGTGTTCTATCCTCGGACTGGGCAGAGTCGACTCAGCCTTTCATCCCTTCAGTGGGTTTATAAAGGAATACCAAGCTTGCTTGAGGACTAAACACTGGGGGTTTCACTTCAGACTGATCATCTGATCGGGAAATCTGCTCATGGATCTCAGCGTCTAATGGTCATGTATACTGAGATGGGAACAGTAGACCTTGGCCCTCATAGGCTGTTGCGCCACTGAGTTTTGTTTATTAAAAATCATTCAATGCTATATAAAGATAAATGCTAAACATAAGATGTTCAAGCTAGCTGCGGAAGGGGGTTGGAAAACATACTCCCTACCAAAAAAATGGTCTTGAAAGCCAAACAATGTTTAGATGATAAGCCAAATGAATTTATTTTTGTAAATCAACCTCAATCCCATAAACTTTTTAACATAACAAAAGAAGACCCCATAAAGGGCTAAGAAAGTTTCAAACAAAATATTGGCTATGTATATATAAATAGCTACATGCTTCATAGTTTAATAATAGTTTATTTTATTTTAGTATCATTGTGTATGTTTAGGAAGTCATTTTATTTCTCAATAAATTTTATATTAATATTTAAAGTTTTTAAGTGTTTATATATGGACTTACTATTATTTTACCATAATTTACTAATTTTACTTTTATGCGGCACTGTTAATGCTCCTTTGTATTTGGCGGGAACATTAACCTGTTCCTGTGCTATCGAAGTAAGTTTTATCTTTCTAGCTTTATTACATCGATTTTAACAATATACTAGTAATTGCGTAGACAATTAAATTTAATCGATATATATTGATAGTACTATATATTTTATTTGTAATAACTTCACTTATCTTAATATTTCTTCCTTTCCCTATGGCCCAGTGTATAGTCAAATTTCAGGTGAAGGTTAACTAGTCAAAAAACGTTGTTTAAACCTTTTAAACCTGCAACCTTGATCCTTAAAGCCAAGAGTTTGCTATTGTACTACTGTGGCTAATTTTTCTTACTCTCTTGATTGGTTACACTTATCGTTATAAATATTTGTATATATTTTGAATAATATATATATATCTAATATATAAAATTCTCGTGTCACAGTGTTTGTAGCCAAACTCCTCCGAAACGACTAGACCAAATCTTATGAAATTCTGTGCGTATATTCAGTAGGTCTGAGAATAGGACGTCTGTTGTTTCGCTTGGCGTCGAAAATCAGTTTCACTCCAGATGTGTGACTTTTCTCTGTTCCACCGTCCAAATCACCCTGCTCATGGGTTACACTAGCAAAAGGAGTGTCTGTAACAAATCAAAAATCTCCAAATTTGGCGAGTGAAAAGTTTATCCCCCCCCCCATTTTTTGTGCATATCTTTAATCCAAAAATTCATATATTGCATTCGTTTATAACAAAATATTTTCTGGCATAATAAAAAATACACATTTACACTGATACAATTTATGTATATCATCTGGCAATATTACGTCATCTGTACTTCAAGCTATCTTTGATTCTATAACCAAATAAAAAAAAATTGTTTGATTTGCTGTATATCCACTATGAGAGATTTTTTTATTACGTTTTCTTTTTAAATATAAAACACTACTCTGTCAGAGAAAAAAGAAAACTCAGACCAAGAATAAAATTATAGGAAGATAAATACATCACTGTCCTTTAGGGAAGTTGTAAATGATATATTTCTGTTAAGCTTTATTCCATGTGAAAGAATTTTATGATATTTCGAAAAGCACAGATTATTGAAGGATTATTCCGCCAAAGTTTATTTCATGCAGTTTGTGTTGGCTAAAGATGGACTCACTAAAAATATCGTACACTCCATTGCGCTAAGAGATTGATAAGGTTATTTTTTAATTGTCATAGTTTGTGAGAGAGATGTAATTTGAAATTTATTAGTTAAAATAATATAAGTACAAAAAATTCAAAAAAGGAATGTTTGGTGCTTTGTTACTTTTTAAGCCGTCATCGTTCACAGCGCATCATTCCTCTTTCAGTCATGTTCCACATCCCCACACACTTGCAATGAGTTAGTTATTTTTTATTTGACTACCAAAATATTCACTAGAAATAATTCATTTGGCAAAACAACGTTTGCCGGGTCCGCTAGTATATATATATATATATATATATATATATATATATATCTTTTAGCTGTGGAAATATTTTCTTATCTAGAAAACATGAAAAAATTGCTTGACCTACTACAGTGCGCTTTTTGTTATAACTAAATGAGGACTCTTGGGAAGAATAATGATTTTCTGCACTGAATTAGATTCTGGGGGTATCAATTTAAACTGAATTTAATTATTACTGAGACACACTATTACTGAACTGTAAGACAAAATATGGAGATATCCCTTCCAATTCTAAAATAAAATATCTTAATTATCCCGAAGTTATTCTAAAGCCATTATTTTAAAAGTTGCCAACTAACTTAATAAGTTGCCAGATAAGCGATAGTAAAATTCCTTTCAAATCTCCAAACTTTGCCTGAATTCAGTCCCTTTTAATTGAATAACTATTTCTTTTTGACATTTACAAAGAGCTCCTTAACTATAAATCATAACTTTCCTATAAAACACGAATTAGCCTGGTATAATTTAAAGTGGACAGGAAATGACTCACTGGATCTTTTGCCAAAACAGGATTAAATTGAAAAACACTTTGAATAGAATTATGTGCTTTGTGATAACTGGAACTTTTTTTTTATTTAGTAAGTGCTTTTAAATTGAATCAGAAGAAATTTCCTTTTTAGAGCTATGTAACTGAGAATATAGAATCGAAATGAAATGAACTTACACTGCTTTTTCACATCTTTTTAAACAGGAATAAAATCTGAATTTATGGAAAAGTAATAGATAGTACGTAGGTGAATAAAAAAAAAAGGATTACAAGTCGAATAAAAAATACTTTTTATTAATAGACAGAAAATACAAAAGGGAATTAAGAGGTATATGTGCCTATAGCATTTCGACATAATAACCAAGTCTATTTAGCCATTTATCAGAACGCAAAACCAATTTGTTTAACCAGTGTTCTGAGAAATAAGGTCCCATCCCATTGAGCCAGGTCTCGGTGGATGCTTTCACAGAACTGTCTTGGAATTTAGCAGCACATCAGAAACGATATGTTACACGCTACCATAGCTCAGTCCCAGCTCTGATAAGATTTCAGGCAGAGTTACCCGTCTATCATTCTGAATCATTTCTTCAATTCGTGCCCTGTTGATTTCTGTCGTTGAAGAACTTGGTCGGCAACTTCCCGTCATATTACGGTTTACCACATCCTGTCTGCCTGATTGAAAAGAGTGACACAATTTCGCTATATTTTGTCTGCTCATGCAGATGCGGGCATATTTTTTGCTCATAAAAATCGAATCACGGCTTGCACTTCCAAACGAGGCCAATTACCTAAGAGTCTTACCATTTCAATCATTCTGAAACGTCTGGGAACTTTCACTACCTACCCACAAACCAGCTGTATGTCGAGTAGCTCCATTTGTCTCCATTCTGGGGAAACAAAATGTATCCGTAATATGTAGTTTTCAAATGCTGCGGCTTGTAACCTTTTTTTTTTTTTGATCCACCCTTATATCTGCAGAATTTTTTAACAAATACATACTTTTTGTTTTGAATGTGAAGAATAAATTTATTAACTCTTTAAAAAATAATGCTAAGTACTAAACACACAAAAAATAGTGATAAAGCATGATATTAATAATCGAGCTCCTGTAAGGAGCTTAAGTAAATATTGTACCAATACCAATCCATTTCTTCCAGTTCCATGAACAGAAATAACACAAATCCTTGAAATTAGTCATATTGGTATAAACAGAATAATAATAATATATATATATATATATAAACCAGAAAAAGATAATATTCATGTATATTTACTTTCTACAGAAGGTCTTAAAACAGTGAGCTCTTATAATTCTATAGAAAAGGTCTTAAAAAATATCCTTCATTGATATCAGACTTTCTGAGAATGCATCTATTTAAAAATATAAATGTGTTTATAAATTGTGAAACATAATTCAAGAATTGAACGAAATAAAATCGAAAGAATATGTTCCTTTTCAGTGTTGAGCTTACTCACCATATTCACTAACAAAGCTTTGTCATTTGCTGCATTTATTGAAATTACTTAGCAGAATCTGTTTCTTCGTAAATGAATGTTGCCGATTTCGCGCCACTTTGGAGAGAAAGGATAAACGTGCATACTCTTCGTGCCGAATTTCACAACAGAGTTGTTTGTTGCTGTCCAGTGAGGACGAATGTTACCTATATTGCTCATTTGGTAGGGTTAGATGTTTTTGCTGTTCAATAAATTTTGAATTGTTACTAGTAGCTTTTTTTATGATGTACAATCCACAAATGGTAATGTATCGAATTAAAGACATAGGACTTTTTTCATGTTTGTCTATTCAATCAAAATGGAGTTTAAATATTTTGATTCAATAGATAAACACAAAACTAAGATTTAAATGTACACAATGCGGCAAAAAGTTTTAAGATTTGTCTCAGGGCGCAGCCTGTAATTGCACCATGAATACAAATGTGCATGTGTCATTATGTCCAAGATCTGCTAAAACACTGCCAACAAGTTGTACGTATGTCATTCAGTAGGTGAAGGAAGACAAGCGTTCATTGCAGAAGTAAATTTTTTTCATGTTGATTTTTTAAGACGGAGAAAAAAACTTAGATTAAATGTAGTGTAAATCTTGGAAAAAGTGCTTCGGAAACATACCAGATCATGAAACAACTTTACGGTGACTGTTGCTTAAGTAGATCAAATGTTTTTATGTGGTACAAACGTTTTTTTGGAGGGAAGACGAAGCAAGACAGCAAGCCAAAAAAAAAAAAAAAAAAACAAGGAAAATTCCATTAAAAACTAAAGTAATGCTTACTACATTCTTCGATGCTAAGGGTATTATCCACAAAGAATTCGTTTCAACTGAACAAACAAGTACATGTCAGTACCACTTAGCTGTTTTAAAGCGTTTTATGGATAGAATTCGTCGCATTCGTCCAGAATATCGGACTGAAAGCAGTTGGTGTTTGTTACACGACAATGCACCCAGTCATACTTCCCTTATTATTTGTCGATTTTTGACCAAAAAATAATCTCTGTGTGTTGAACCATCTACCGCATTCACCTGATTTAGCTCCCTGTGGCTACTCCTTATTCCCAAAATTTAAAATTAAATTAAAATGTCTTATTTTGACCTTACAATTAGCTTCGACGCATGCTTTGTAGGCCATTCCGCAAAGTGATTTACAACAAGCATTCGATTCCTTAATAAAACGTTGTAACAAATGTATTAAAACCGAAGGGTCCTATTTTGAAAAAAAAACAGAAATTAATTTCTTGCTTCCTTTGTTTTTACGGATACAGTCTTAAAACTTATGTGTTGCACTGCATATATATATATACTAGCCGTTACCCGCCCGCTTCGCTGGGTATTTCATGATGTTTTATAAATTTTTACTGCTTATATATATGTATAAATTATTGATATCTAAGTCCTAGCATTAAGAATTCGATTGAATTGAAAAATATACTTATACCTGTAACTGTCACCTGTTGATAAAAAAAAGGGCAGAACTCATCTAATTTGTATTTTTTTAAAATCTCTAAAATTGAAGTATAGAATGATGTTTGCTCTTTCGTAACTCAAAAACCAAGTGGATTCCCACAAAACCAATTTTCGGTGGATCTCTACTCCGTAAACTGAACATGCAAGCCAAATTTCAAGTCTAAATCTAACAGAAAAAACAAAAGTTTTACTATCAGTATCCCCGTAATTACGTTGAGAGCCGTTTTCCAAAATTACCGCTTTTAGCGGATTTCAATTCAACAAAAGAAAAATGCAAACCAAATTTCATTATTATAGTCCTCGTAGCTTGAAAAACCAGAACCCCCAGAACTTGATTTGCTTAAAATTTATTCTTAGTGGATCCCTATTCAACAAAAGAAACATGCATAACAAATTTCAAGTATATGGGTCTAACAATTAAAAACAGTAATTTTTTTTCTGTAACTCCTCTTGACCCCACGCAAACATCCTTAGGAATCAATTTTCGTTTTACTCTTTGTTAGATGAACTCTATTCCATGAAAGGAACATGCCTATCAATTTTCAAGCAGGATGATCAAATAGTTTAAAAATGGAAATATTTATCGATTACGCCTCTTAATCTCCCGAAATTAAACTTGGTCGTCGATATTCGCGGAACCCATTTTGTAGCGGTTCTCTACTTTACGAAAGGAATCTGCTTATCAAATTTCAAGACTGTACGTCTAACAGTTTAAAAATGGGGATAGTTGTCTATAACGCCACTTGAGCCCCCGCAACGCCACTTCTGGGTCTGTTTTCACAAAACCCATTTTGTAGGGGAATTGCACTCTATGAAAGGAATCTGCTTAGCAAAATTTGAAGACTGTGCTTCCAATTAATTAAAAATGCAAAAAAATTATCAATAACGTCCCTTGAACCCCTGCAACGCCACCTAGGGGTCTATTTTCACAGAACACATTTTGTAGTGTATTTTTATCCTATGAGAGGAATCTGCTAACCAAATTTCAAGACTGTGAGTCTAATAGTTTAAAAATAGAAATAATTATTTATATCTGCCCTTAACCCCCGCAACACCCCTTGGGGGTCAATTTTCTCCAAACCTGCTTTGTAGTGGATATTTACTCCATGAAAGAAACATTCCTACCAATTTTCAAGCAGGTAGGTCAAGTAATTTAAAAACGAAAATATTTATCTCTAACGCCACTTAAACCCCTGCAACGCCCCTTAGAGGTCTGTTTTCACAAAACCTTCTTATAGCTGATCTCTACTCTATGAAAGAAATCTATTTATCAAATATAAAGACTGTGCGTCTAATAGTTTAAAAATGGAAATAATTATCTATAGCGCCCCTTAAGTTCCGCAACGCCACTTGGGGGCAATTTTCACGAAACCCATTTTTAACGTATCTCTACCCTATGAGAGGAATCTGCGTTCTAAGTTTCAAGACTGTACGTCTAATAACTTAAAAATCGGAATTTATAACGCCCCTTAAACCCCCCGACCCCGCAATTACCCTTGGGGGTCAATTTTCCCCAAACCTTTTTCGTAGCGGATATTTACTCCATGAAAGAAATTTTCCTACCAATTTTTATCAGGTAGGTTAAGTAGTTTAAAAACGGATATATTTATCTATTACGCCCCTTAATCCCCCGCAACGCCACTTAGAAGTCTGTTTTCACAAAACCCGTTTTGTAACTAATCATTATTCTACGAAAGGAATCTATTTATCAAATTTAAAGACAATGCGTCAAATAGTTTAAAAATGGAAATAATTATCTATAACGCCCCTTAAGTCCCGCAACGCCACTTGGGGGCAATTTTTACGAAACCCATTTTGTATCGGATCTCAACTCCCTGAGAGGAATCTGCTTACTCAATTTCAAGATTGTACATCAAGTAGTTTAAACATGGAAACAATTATTTATAACCCCCGTAACGCCCCTTGCGTTTCGAATTTCAGAAATTCCGTTCTTAGCTGATGTCTACTCTATGAAAGGAACATGTCTATCAAATTTCAAATCTATAGGTTGAATAGTTCCGGAGATATTGTGATTAGTCAGTCAGTCAGTCAGTGAGTTGAGTCGCTTTTCTCCTTTATATATATAGATATATATATATTTTCAATCAAATTCAAGCTCCAAAAATGACTATACTTATAAGAAGTAAAAAAAAATTCTGGGACAAATAACATAAAATAGATTAAAAAATTAAAAAATAACCCACTTCGACTTGCAGATTCCACAAAAATATATGTTGAAAAACCTCTCATTTTTTGCAATGATTATCGTCATGGTAAATTTTTAAAAGAATGGGAGTCAAGTCCGGTAGCACTTCAAATCTTGATAATCAAACATTACAAAATGAAGATTAGGTATGACACTGAATATTACAAAATACACGCAATTTCTTGTCCCAATGTCACCAGATCGAGAAACAATTATTGTGGTCGTGTAAGAAGAATTATGATTCGTCTTCAATGGCTAAGAATTTTCATACTTTTGCCAATGCCCAGCATTCAAATTATTTTTACCCACAAATTTCCGTATCATAGTTAAAAGTGATTTCAAAAGAGGATTTGTTGCAGTTTTTGAAAGAATATACAGAGTTGTGCCTCTTTTGCGTATTCAATCGTAAAAGCACTAGATTGGTGTGGCCGGATGAAGCACAAAGGGTGTACGAAAATATCAATATTCCGTTAACATCAGCCTTAATTTTAAGGCTCTCAGATTTTCCTTTTCAGTTGTTTATAAATGGGAGTTCCATTAGAGGAGGTGCTGCGTTAAGGGAACACAGTACCATTCAGTTGACAAAAATTGGTCAAAAAATCAAATCTAATTTTTTTTTTAGCTTAAATTATTTTTATATACTTTTCTTCAAATTCACAAAATTTGAGTTCTAAGCTTGAAAAACGCAGGGTTGTGATAACTTTTACGTTTGTTGATTATATGTTTTGTTTGTTGAATGATCCATAAATGGGTCATGCTTTTAAGTAATTGGAGGGAGCAGATAATTATTCGCTTAACAATATGTGAAGTTCAAATATTTCAAAATTACAATTGTAATACTTTTTTGTTCTAAAGTCTTATTATCAGTTAAGGAACATGTACTTATATCTTGAAATTTTTACAGGAATTTATTTGGACCAAAACACAGAATACTCTTCAATAATGCTAAGAAAGTAAAATATATCTTGGTAACAAATTTGGACACCAAATGTCCCCAAGCCACCGAGTTTGATGAGAAAACTAGATACTTTAACAAGACTTTGTGTGTGTGTGTGTGTGTGTGTTGTGTGTGTGTGTGTGTGTGTGTGTGTGTGTGTGTGTGTGTGTGTGTGTGTGTTGTGTGTGTGTGTGTGTGTGTGTGTGTGTGGAAAAGTCTAGCATGAATTTTTCAAGAAGTCCACACTAAAGTCTATTTTATAGTTAAAGTGACTAAAATATTAAGAGATAATTTTTCTCAAAATAAATGCAATGTCTTTGCTATTGCCATATTTTAACTGTCATCGTTTTGTAATTGAAAAATTTAGTTGGGGGATGTAATCATTAATATTATTTTCATTTTAACTATTCCAAAACATTCCAGACAATTTAATCTCTGATACCACGTTTTGTTCGAAGATTATCCGTAACCTGCTTCATTAAAATAATTTATTATGTAATATTTTTTTTTTACCTTTAAATTTTATTTTAGTTTTCCTTTGTTTTTATTCTAACTTTATGGCCTTGCTCTTATTACACCATATCCAAGTTGTGTTTTTGCTTCTATATTTAAAGTTAAAACAAGATTTTAAGCAAAATAAATCAGGTTTTTGTGATTTCATTTAAGAAATCATTGTCTAAAAAAAGAATTATCTATAAAAATTAAATAAATAAAACTTTCTATCATTGTAAATTTACAAAAGATATGGGCACAAATCAATCCAATCTTCTTCCTTTCATCCTTGAACAAAAATTTAATTTTTCGGCAATTAGTTTTTTTTTTTAAATTTTCCTTAATTATTACAATAATTGATTCAATAATCATTTCCTTAAGTGAAAAGAATCATTTTTCTTCGCATACTTTTGGAAAGATTTTTTCAACCAGCCTTTTAATATTTCTTGAGCTTTTCATTAATTAAGAAGTATTTTTGAATAGTTTGAAAGATTTAAATATTATTCTTCAGTCTGGATTTTGCATGAGTTCTGTGAAACTCTCAAGGTCATTTAAATGACTTCAGAAGACTAGATTTAAATCTCACATAATTAGAATTTCAGATTCTATTAAGAGAGTGTTAATGAAGTAATTAGAGAGTGCACGAAAACTTATGCTTCCCACAGACTTACTTCTTCGAACTTTGTAATAACACTAGTTCGTAAATCTTATATCCATAATAACTTAATTATATTAAGATTTCCAATACAAGTTTTTTAAATTTTTACAACAAAGAGAAGTTTGGTTTGAGAATTAATCTAAAACTAGTCAATATTTGTATCCGGATATATTAATTTTCTTCTAAATATTTTCTTTTTGGATTTTTCTGCATTTCTGTTTATAAGATTAATAGACATTAAACTAGTAATCCGCATATAAATAAACATAAATATTGAATAAAATTTGTGTATAGGAATTTGAATCAGAGTTATATTTACGCGGCATTATATAAAGCAACACGAGGGCTATTGGCGACGGACTTCGTAATTTTTTTCATCAGTCTATCGACGAGGATCACACCTGAGCTGGCACCTTCTTCTCTTAAATACCAAACCAATTGGATAACAGTGAACTTTAACAGACTTGTTGCTTTTGTTGTTAATTCTCCAGGATCTATCGATGTCAGACAAGACCTATTAAAACATTGACTCTCAAAAAGTTCAACATAAGAAGGGGATAAGAATAGATATCTTTGCTTGTGAGATCCATGTAACGCATTATGTATTCGGGGAAGCCTGGTGATCTTGACATGTTGCACAGATGGTGGAGATCTTTTTGATCGCTGTGAATGAGAGGAACTTAATGTGACCACTAGCAAGACGAGAGAATGAAGTCTGGGAGTATCTGTCCCATTTTAGGGTCAGACCTGGTCTATTCCCCGCATGCCAATGATGAGTGAGAGACACCCTCAAATCTGCAAAACTTTGAGATTTATTTAACGAATATAATTCCAGAGAGGTAAGGGTGGACACATGGAAGGAGTTGGAAATTACAGCCTTATTTGCTAGTTTGTCCTGCATTTCATTGCCGTGAAGTTCGACGTGAGATGGGATCCACTGAAAATGAATACTATGGTGTAGCATTTATATGTTTCAGTTTGTGTAAGAAGGTGTCACTGGTTTTGTCGTCAACAATAAACCATTTGTAAAGGTGTTGAAGTGAACTACTGCTATCGGAGAGAATCCAAAGATTACCGTGATTCTCTCGTTTTTTAAGTAGAAGAGCCTCAAGTCCTGCGTCAATGGCTTTTAGTTCCCTTCTGAATCAGAAGATTTAACATGCATAGATCCCTTCCACACGGCGGAATTTAAGTGGCACCAGAACTGGGACCTGCGACTCGCTGGTAACGAATTCGAGACCATAACCACTAGGCTGCCGCGGCCTCAAATGGGATTTTAAATCGAAATACACACATAAAACAAAAAGTACAGCTCTGATTCTGTCAACCACCATCGGATTAGACACTAAATTAGATAATGAAGTGACGAAAGGGCAGGATTTCAAATGGTAAAATATTTTTTTATAATTTATGTTATAAACATTTTTTTCTCAAAAAAAATATTTAACTTCTGACTTTTAAATCTGTTTGAAATTGTTCGGATATATTTAATCATTCCGTATGTTTTAAAGTCTAAGGATATATTTTGATGGAAATTTCCTAATATTATAAATGTTAGAGTTAAAACTTTAAAGCCGTTAATGTATAGACTACCTAGCTAATATACAGATTAGCTGATTTACTGTACTAAAGTGAGAAATCAAGAGCTTTCCACTATTTAACTAGTAATCTTCACTTTAGCGGTTTCCGTATGGTGAAAATTCAAAAGCTTGTTTCTCACATTTCCTTGGTGTTAGGAATTTTGATTGAACGTTAACTCATCATAGAATAATTTATCCTAAACATATAGAGACAGGACAGGAAATGTATTTGATAAAATAACTACTTGAAATTAATTTGTAATAAATTAAATCACGACAACCAGTAGATGAGAGTCGGGTGTTATGGAATAGTCTGGAACTAAGGTATACCGATGGTTTGGCTCTGCTTATAGCTGCTAATGCGTGTAAAAACCTTGAAGTACTGAAGAAAGGCTATCATGATGCATTACAATGAGAGTTGACCTCTTGTAGGTGCCATATAACTTACAACAGAATAGCGTTCCCTCCTGTATACCCATGGTACTTTCAAAGACATCCTGGATCCGCCATATCATTCAAGGTTTCCAGATCGTATCAGACGGTATTCTCGCGATTTTCGACTGGTCACCTGAGGTGCATGAATTTTGAAGGTAGTAAAAGAAGCTACCCAATTTGCATCAAATGTGAGATCAATTCTTTTTCTCATCGGCACATTCTGCAATGTGTGGGGTTTTCATGTGAGGAGGCTGTTGCTTCCCTCCCCCCCTGCTGTTCTTAGACTTTGTGAAGATTTAAGGACTCAAGGATCTAGTCTATTTTCACTAGACTAGATGAGGATTAGTCCCACCACATCACCCACAGAACAGCGTGTGTTTTGCGATTTTTAGAAATTTTTACAGGTAAGTTTTCAAACATGTTTCAGTACACATGTGACTTGAATATTAAAGCGAAGCATAATGTACGCTAAAAGAATTGTGGTTTGTGTTTAATACTGTGGTTGCTCTATTCTGATGTATCATTTGTAATAGACTTCATGCCATCAACTAAAGTACCAGAAAATAAAGACGCTGAATACATCACCTCTAACGGATAATTCGTAGACCTAGGAGGAGGAAATTTGAATTTAATGCTCAACGGTTTTCTGTTAACTCACCCTGATTGTACTGGAGCAGAGAAAAATTATATTTATGACATTAAAAAAAATTAAAACAGAAAAAAAAAAAAAAAATAGAGATTTTATATATTTTAAAAATATGGGCTTTTATAGCTAAAAATAACTACGTTTTTATGAAAACTTAATTAGTTTTCCTCCATATTACCCTCTATTTATCATTTTTCTTTAAAATAATTTTTATAGCAATAAAATAAATTTTATTTCTTTTGACAAGTATAGTTTCTTACAATAGTTTTTTTATAGTATATATGCCCACGAAGAAAATTTTTTGAGATTTTTATCATAAACCAGTTAAGTTGTTTTCGAGTTATTACTCCCCCCCCCCTTCTGAAAAACAAATTAAATGTTAAAAATTCCAATATTACAAAGTATAGCTGCACATACCGATATATCTATCGCAATCATGATAAAAGAAATAAGAACGTGGCAGAGTTTCAAATAATGTGATTGCAAATCTAAATGTACCACAAATAGGTGTGTATATCGCAAAAACCAATTGCTATGTCATTCAAAGTTTCACCAATCTTTAGATTGCACAAATAAGTATGTATAAATGTATCATATGTTCGCAAATTTATTTCCTTAATTTTAATTATATGTTAAACCTTTAGACTTTTGTATTACAGGTTTTTCAATTGACTGATGATTGATTCTATCAATTAATTTGTTGATTGTTTGATTGTATTAATTCGATTCTTTTGATATCAAAAAATAAATGAACTACATATAACGTAAACGTACCCAAAACGTTGCTGTTCTTTGTCTTATTTTCGCTTTAAGAAGAGCCTAGTAGGTAATATGCAGATTAATAGGTAATGCACAGATTATCTAAGTAAATCAAAAATTGCCTAATTTGAAAAATAAAACAATTTCCGCACTTTAATTTTTTTAACATCGGTATTATTACTTCTGCAGTTAAGCGGTAACGTATATATTAATAAAAATTTTAATAGTGTTGGTATTAAAGTAATATAAATTAATCTTTTTCAAGTGATTTTTGTCAATTTTCCCAAGAACCAGTGAATAAGTAAACGTTAATTAATACACTCTTTTAAACGTTTTCGTGGAATTTTAGTATGAATTTATTCTTATAAGTTCAGTGTAACTATGAAAAATAGCTTTAACTATAAATATAGACACTTTAAAATCTAAAATAACTATTTTACCAACAAATACTGTATTTTAACCGTTCAATATTAGCAAATATTATTTCTAGTCTTCAGATATTCATTAAATTGGTATTCGGAAGGCACTGAATGCAAATGAAAAAATATTTAACTTCTCCCTTTTCTTTGTGAGAGAACGCAGGTCATTGTTAAAAATAGTTAATTAACTTCGTAACGAGCTAGAACTGAGATTGTTCCTTATATCTCCTCTCGCCACGTTCTAATATAGATATCTTTAAAGATGTAACAACTTCTTTTAACAATATGTTCTTAATTACAGGATCAAAATGAAGAGCCACATCATAAACCTCCCAGGAAAAAACGATTGTTAAACCTTAAGAGTTTTCCGAAAAGTAGGAAACGAATTATTTCACGCCGTATCAAAATGGAAAGTATTTTAGGCAGAGTTTATGTTTATAATAGTTATAAGGAAAGTTATTGATTCGAATTTGAGTTTTCTTTTTGTTTCCTATCTTCAACATTAAGAAAATTTAAAATAAAGAAAAGATGAAAGTGAGGGGGGGGACATGATATTCTACTAATTTATGCCAGAGTGAGTGAGTGAATATTAACGTCGCACTGTTCAGCTACACGAAGGCTTTTGGCGACGGACCTCGTAATTTTGAGCCATGGTCAAGTGGCGAGGACGACACCTCAGCTGGAACCCCTCTCATCTAACTACCAAACCACACCAACGGTAGGACGTTTGAGCTCTAGACAGATTTAGCGTGCATCGCTTCCCTACACGGAGGGTCTTCAGTGGTACTAGACTCGAACTCAGGACATGCCAGCCACGATCCGATACCTTGGCCACTTGGCTACTGCGGCCTACTAATTTATGCAGGGTTATTCATAATTCTCTCCAAGGTTTCCAAGCGCTATGGTTCAAAAACTAAGACGAATGAAGTAAAAAAAACAGTGTAAAGTATACAGAGACAATGAGATCTATATACATTACAGGTGTTTTCTGGGAAAACTCGGTTACACGTCATGCATCAATGCAATTGTCCAGTTCTTGTCACAATATGGCTCTATCAACGTGTAATGGGTCTATCCGTGAGCCCTCACTAATCTTCATGGGGTAAATCTGTTTCTTTTAAATGTTGTTTGATTGAAGACGAAGGTTCGAGGTCTTTATCTGTGATGAAACTTGGAGACAACCATTATCATGCAGAATAATTGTGTCTTGTGTGGAATACAGTGGGTGCGCTTTTTCTTGAGAGCTCTGCTGAATCTCAGGAACTGTATTTGGTAGACAGTTCCAGTAAACGTTTCGTTCGATTTGAGCAAATCATAATGCACGAGAAAGAGCTGATTTCCCAAAATGTACAACATGAGTTTTATTCCACGAATATGTGGCTGTTAAAGCATGACCACGGGGTCCATGATTTTTCCTTCTTTGGGTTGTTGTAATGGATCCATTTGCCATCAACAGAAGCTATACGAGGTGAAAAACTCTTTCGTTTATGCCACGGGAAAGCAGCATTTCACATGTACAAAATCTACAGTCAAAGTTTCTCGGCTTCAGTTCAAACGAAAACCAATTTTCTTCAACTGTGTTTGGTAGCCAGCCCCAGTAATGGCTTCGTTCGGCTTGAACAATTCTTAATACATGACAGAGAGCCGATTCCCTCAAATATACAACATGAGTTTATTTCCAAGAATACTTGGCTGTTGAATCATGACCACGGGAATCCCATGATTTACTTTTCTTTGGGTTATCGTAATGGATCAATTTGTCATCACCTATAGCTATACGATGCGAAAAGCTGCTTCGTTTTTATCACTGGTAAGCACCATTCCAAATGCCAAAATCAGCAGTCAATGTTTTTCGGCTTCAGTTTATATGAAAACCAATCATCTTGATTCTGAATCATTCCCAACGATTTTAAATGATGTTAAATGTTGTGTTAAATGTGTGAATTCCTAACGTAAGTGTATTTTCTTCATGCGTTTGGTGCGAATCCTTCGACAATAATCTACTAAGTACTATGTTGTCTTCGACATCAAACTCGCCGTTCTTGAATTGTTGAAACCCCTCACAACAAATTTGCTCACCCAAAGCAGCTCCACCATATTCTTCTACAAGCAATCGGTGCGCGTCAGTTGCAGATTTCTTCAAATTAAAAATTAAAAAATTCCGCAAGGGACACTTATTTGGCTCAAAATTCGGCATTTTCGCAATAAAAATTTTATGCGATACTGCTACAAAATCGCTTACTTCACGGTTATCGTGTTTTCAGATGTCTAACCATACGATATGTCGTTGTACATCTCTAAATTTTAACCGTAGCTTACTGTGATGCCATCGCTTGTGAAACAGCAAAAACTTATCATACTTCTTAAATAAGATTTTTAAATATGTGTGCGTAATTATATGGACACTAAATGCAAAAAATAAGTTTAATTTTTTAAAAATATAAAGGTTACCCAAATGAGAAGAGGACATATGCAATTGCGTTAGAGTGTGAGTGCAGCTATAGCAGGACACCAAACAGGGATACGAAGGACTATAGGAAGTGTACACTGCATACGTTGTTTAACAGTGAAACCTCTTGGTGATAGAGGAAATAAATCGAAAATAAAGTCGTGCCATATAAGGATGCGTCGAGATCGGAAAAGGTGCGGAAGTATGGTTTCTGATTGCAGGAAGTGAGTTTAATGCGGATATCTATCGAAGAATAGTGGCAATCTATGGCTAGCACCGTTTAGGTCGAACATCTTGGAACAGCTGATGCAAGAATTTCTTAGAAGGGCAGAAATATATCGATATCGGATCTCCATGACAATGTCGATCCACTCGTCTGCCGTTAAACAATGGCAAATTTTTAAAAAAAGAACGTGGAAAGCCACGCAAAAGAAGTGAAACTTCTTTGGCTACGTTGGCTGTAAATGCAGGGATAGATCTAATTATATTAAACTGCTGATGGAACTTACTTTAATCAAATAAAATTCGAACTTCATTTATTGTATGATAATATTTTTATTCAAATTTCTGCATCATCATTTTCCAAGAAAGACACAATCAGTGTGTGGTAACTGAAGTAGGATATAAAAATCCTCGATTGTAGTCAATCAAGAAAATGTGAGAAAACTATATCAATGGTAATTCCGTACATTGGTATATTGTTTTCCCTTCTCTAGAATCAGTATCCATTGTCAGTTTTAATGGCCTTTTAAAAAATTCAAAGAGTGGCTTTGCTTCTTCTGAAGCAAAATTAACATTAAATTCACCAGTTAAGATAATCTGCTTTTAATTATCATCGGATCCAATGATTGCAGCAGTCTCTGATGTGTCCCTCACTAAGACTTTATGGATAAAGATGATAAAAGCTGTGATAGAACTACCTGGTGATATATAAACTTTCAGCTAGACTTGCTGCTAGTTTTCCTTTTTTTTCCGTTCCCGAAACTCTTTTCCTCTTTTTGTATTTGTTCTAGGTATTCTGATCAGAATTAATTTAAATCAATGGAAATAAAAATTAATAATATAAACTTAATGCATCCCTCACAGAAGTCACTTTGTTTGTTTAGAAGACGCTATGCGTAGTGATTCTGTCGCAAACGTTAGTGACATATACACAATGCCCCCAGACACTCCCGTAACGGAAAGAGCCATACAATGGTAATATTTTGGGTGCGTTTATTCGTTGAAAACGGCACGTTTATTACATAAAAATTACGAAATACGCCAAGCGAGTTCGTTACGAGAGTAGCAAGGGTACCCACTTAATGTCGTCAATACCTAAGCACCTTTCGTCCATAGCAGCAAAACACGGAACTGACGCAAGTCCTGTGGTGTACCCCCCCCCCTTCTTTTTTCCTCCCGATCGCTATCTCTTTACTATGTCGACGTTTCGGGGGGATCGGGGGAATCACTACTTCCATTCGCTTTTTCACTGTTACGCAAAACTGGGCAAATTTCCCTTTCACTCCTGCGCGCCCAAAGAGGTTTCACTTCTAAAACCTTTGGAAAACATTGAAGCACCCACCATAGAGACCATATTTGTCACCCTGGGTCTTTTACGCCCTTAGGACACTTAAGACAGTATTACATGTGTATTTTGACAATGAAATAAAGGAAGTTGGACAGTACTTTTCTTCAAGAATCAACCACGTTCTTTCTTGTGTGAAGACACGGACTCTTTGCCGAAAAGATAGGACCTGTGTTACCACCCCAGGAACAATTTCTTTTGGTTTCCAATAAAATAATTATTTTTATTGTACCTATCCACTTTTCCTTTGTGGGCAATCCTTATACTTTATAATAAAAAAAAATTGAAAAAAAGGCTTCAAACGTAAATATCACATGGCGTAACACTCTCAGCCTTCTCAGAAGATGAAAAAATTGTCTGTTTTACATTTGCTTTTATTTAATATTTTGTAAATTCAACAGGTATCAGTGATAGAGCGTAGGATTTCATGAATTCGTGACTTTAATTTGCCACTGTTTTAAAATAATACACAAACGCAATTTTCAGAAATTAAAGTTTTTTTCTTATTATTCAGAATTGTAAAGGTAAAAACATGTATTTGAAGCGAGAAAAATGTACTTACATCACAATTTAAATGTTGCATATTTGATAAAAATTTTGAAGAAATTCATTTCGAAAATATCTTTTTACAAGTAATCCGATCTATTCATGTCTAGATGACTCCATACCTAAATGAAAATTAAATCTTTATAATAAACATATATGGCGTACAAAAAAAAAAGAGTAATTTTCATTGAAATATTTAGTTTCATTTTGTGTTTTATGATTGCGTGATTTGTAACATTACCTGCCGTAAGCTTTCATGTAATTAAAAATAATTTACTTTATTTGTAAATTACGTAATATATTTCATGTTTGATATTGATAATAATATCTAAAATTGCAGAAAATAAAAAAGAAATTATTAATTATATCATAAAAAAAGTACTTAAAAATATTTTTCATAAAAAGATGATTAAAAAGGATTGAATATAAAACATGCAATATTAAAAAATGTGACATTTTTTCACAGAATTTAAATAGCTTTATTTGAAGAGTTTAAACAGTCAAACTTTATTTTTATGTTTTCTTTTATTTTCACAAAATGCAGCTCAAAAATTTAATGCATATTGAATCATGAACATGAAAAAGGTACATGTTGCAGAAATTCCAAAAGACAATAATTATAAGAGCGTAAAGAGCATGTTAAAGGATTATTGATTTTACCTACCAAAAAGACTAATATATTTAAATGTTTGTGTAAATAGTGCAACAGATTGATGATTTTGCATTACAGCAACAGTAAATAAAAAAAGTTTAATCGGGCAGCACTTTAAATGGCTTCACATTTTTAAAGTATGTCAAACACAGACCCATATAACTTTAAGACCTGACAACTTACAGAGTTAGGAACACTTCGAATCTATTTAGGTAAAACGTTTTCTTTCGAAATTTTACTGTCGAGTTGGTAAACCCAAAATATTTGAAACCTTTCCGCACCAGTGGTGCTTATTTAATCCAATAGCTAAATATACATTACGTATTTAAGTTCAAAAGTTTTGGATTTTTCTTTAAATAACAGTTTTATGCATTAGTTTCATTCTGTTTTCATGTGTTTTTATATAGTTAAATGACTTACCTTTCAATAGTTAAACTTTTCTAACTTGTAATTTTTTTGTGTATTTTCATATTAGCACATTAACTGTAAAGCAGAAAGTTTGTTATCATGAAATTAGCTTAACTCTTCAATTTGGCTAAAAATCAGAATTTTTTTATTTTGACATTTTAAGCTCCTTCTGCTCCTAAGCTAATATATACACTATCTGGTCAAAAGTATCCGGACACCTCTTAAAAAAGTGGTTCTGGCAAGTGACGCAATTTGATACGAAATTGAAAGCTATAAAACTGTTGGTAGTGGTTTGTCAGATTGTATTTATGCGTTTGTGAGACAATGAGTAAGTCAAAGGAGCTTAGTGAGTTTGATTGTGGCAGTATAGTGGGATGCCACATTTGTGGGAAATCAGTTCGTGAGATTGCGGACATTCTACCGAAGCCAAAATCCACTGCGAGTGATGTAATTGTGAAGTGGAAACGTCGAGGCAGAGTGAAACGGCAGAAAAACGAACCGGTTGGCCGAAAATGCTCGGTGAATGCAGCCGCAGAACTCTGAAAAGGGTAGTGAAACAAAATCGCAAGTCCTTGTTGGTGGAAATTTCTCAGAAGTTCCAAAGTTCATCAGGAATTAGTGTTAGCAGCAGGACTGTCCGTCTAGAGTTAAAAAACTTGGGATCCCATGGTCATGCAGCCGCTTACAAGCCAAACATCACTCCACAGCATGCGAAGCATCGATTGCAATGGTGTTGAGCTCACCGTCATTGGACTGTGGACATGTGGAAAACTGTTCTTTGAGGTGATGAATCTCGCTTTACAGTCTGGCAGTCGGATGGACGCGTCTGGGTTTGGCGGATACCCGGCAAACGTTTCTTTAGTGATTGCATTGTGCCGACTGTTAAGTTTGGTGGTGGAAGCATAATGGTGTGGGCGTGTTTCTCGTGGTTTGGCCTGGGTCCATTAGTTCCTGTGATTGGAAACATGAACTCTGAGATGTATGTGGACATTCTGGACAATGCTGCACTTCCAACTCTATGGCAATATTTCGGGGAAGGCTCATTTCTCTTCCAGCAGGATAACTGCTCCATTCACACATCGAGGCTTGCACAGACATGGTTTGACTAAATGGGTGTTCAAAAACTGGACAGGCCTTCTCATAGCTCCAATCTAAATCCCATAGTACACCTTTGGGACGAATTAGAGCACAGATCACGTAGCCAGCCAAATCGACCATCCTCACTGCAAGCACTCACTTCAGCTGTAATGGACGCCTGGAAGGCAATTCCTATGGTCACCTATCAAAAATTGGTGGAAAGTCTTCCCAAACGTGTGCAGGCTGTCATTTATGCAAAAGGGGGACCATCATCATGTTAATATTTGCCTCAGGACGCTCGAAGTCCATACCACTGGTGTCCGGATACTTTTGGCCAGATAGTGTATATAATAATTAAAAATACTATAATTCTAACTTAATACTAAACAATAGACAAGAAAATAGAAAGACAGTAAAGGACAAATTAGAAGAACCTCACGGCAATACAATAGCAAAATTTTTGCACCAGTACAATGATTGTAACATTACACATAGTTTTAAGGCAACAAACGTATGTTCACTTAATTTGCTTATAATGGCTGAAATTTCATAAGAAAAGAAATTACAATTAATATATTTGGCATACTGAAACTTATTTTTGCAAAAATCATAATATCATTATAATTTCTCTCTCTCTTCTATAGTGTGAAGAAAGAAAAAATATTCTTATTTATTTTTTAAACACACACACACGTATATATATATATATATATATATATATATATATATATATATATTATAATTAGATTTACGCATTTCAGATATTAAATTCCCTCATATTTTCTTAACTCCAAAATTTCATAAAAATCCTATTAAATTTAGGACTATAACAAACGGCTTTAAAACTTATATTACACTTCCGGGTAGAAAGCTACAAAAGGTTATTCAATCCACATTAGACAGTATTGATAATTCGATTATAGTTAAAAATAGCTTGGATATCATTAAGTACATGCAAGATAAAAAAATTACTTCTATTCACACCTATGACTTTGAAGATTTATTTAATTCCATAGATATTGGGGATATGGTTAAAATTCTCAAAATAGCTTATAACAAATATTCTTTGAATAAAATAATTAAGTATGATAAATATCTTTCAATTATTCATCTAGTACTATATGAAAATTATATTTTTCACAATAACTCTTATTATCAGCAAATTAAAGGTCTTCCACAAGGAGGACCTGCGAGTAACTGTTTAGCCAATATATATCTGCACTTTTATGAATATGATAACATTACTATAGATTCTTGTTACTTTTTTAGATACATAGATGACTTAATCATCTTTAGTAATATAGTAAATTTTGTTCCTAGTTTTAAATATTATCCCCTATTTCTGAAATTATTAAAAACCAATTATAATAATAACTCTGCAAACTTTTTAGACCTACAATTAATTGTTAAGAATAATATACTAATTAGTAATATTTTTGATAAAAGAGACTCTTTTGATTTTAACATGATTAAAATGCCTTTTTGGGAAAGTAACCTACATCTCTCTCTATCTATTTTTAGAAATATCATCTTAAATTTTATAAAAAGAAATAACGATTTAGTCACAGATAATGATGTTAAGCAAAATAATTTTAAGCTATTCCACAATAATTGCTTGGAATACAACTATCCAAGTAACTTCATTTTTAAATATATGTCTAAATTATCTCTCTAATTCTCCTTTTCAAAGTTTAAGTATTATTCTTTATTTTTTCTCTTTCTGTTTTTTATTATTTTCAATTTGTTTTGGTTTGCTTTGTTTAATTACAAAAAAACTATCCAGGTGGCGCCACTAATTTTTGCATCTGGCTTTATCAACTTATCACGTCATTTTTAACGATCATTTAGCGTATTGTTCTCGTACGTACAGTTTTTCCCGCTCTCGGGTTATTTGCATTTTTTCATGTAAGTTTTTGCTTCATTATTCCTTTTCAAAATTATTTTTATTTGTATTTTGTTAGGATTCATTTCCTTTCATATTTTCTATTATTTTTATTTTATTTTTCTTTTGGTTGCAAATTACACGTGGTTGGTTTTAGGCCTAACTTTTCAATATTGGTATGTTTTTCTGTTATGTATAAAATTTCTGCTGAACAGGGGAAGGTAGGATCCATAAAATATATTTAACCCTAATTTTGCTGGTCCTAATTCAGCAACAGCTTTAGAAATCATAACAGGTCTTCATTTTAGTCTATTGACTCTTTTGGCTTCTTACATTTTAAAGTTCTAATTCTGTTCCAAGTTATACATACGCTTAGTTAATTCTTCTATAATAGACTCTTCCATTATTTTTAAAGTGTGTTTCTTTAAATCTGGTTTGAATCTTCTGGCTTTGTTAGTGATATTATTTTGTATTATCAATTTTATTATGCCATGTATTTCTTTCATTTTATGTTTACTATATATATATATATATATATATATATATATATATAATATATAGTCTTCTGAAAATCACAACTTAACTTAGAGGCTGTTTGAAAAAAAAATGCTCTTTTATTACTTCATACCATCATATTGATATTTCTAATCATGTACATAAAAGCCATAATTATGTGTAAAAAACGCTTTCCCCAAAAAAATTCTACATAAAGAGGCATTGTTATGTAATATTTTTGTAATAAATACCGAGTAACGTGACCAACTTTAAATGGTGCTCAAACCCCAAAAATCTAATACTTGACTTGCACCAGGAGAAATTTTTACTACAATGTATTTGTTCAAGGTCTTCAAATTGTCTATGAACGTGAATGGAATGTGAATAATAAAGCCGTTGTATTTTAGTCATGAGTTTAATAGCTTTGTTCATATTTAAATACTATAATCTTCTTTTAAATTTTCAATATGGAAATTTTAAATTACTTATTTTTATGTATAGTAATTTTATACACTTCTCCTTCTTACACTCACAAAAAAAAATTCTAAACACATTGATACGTATACTTATGCTACTTATATGTTTACATTTTCAGTTAAAAATTATCGAATAATGTTTTATGGGATAGTGAATTGAATAAGTAGTTGTTATCAAAGTGTCATGTTTTAAGGCATAACAGTAAGTTCCCTAAATTTAAAAAAACCAAAAACAATGTAACATTTTCCTATGGCCCATACATTTTGAATGCTGGCACCAAAATTTCAGGTTTGAGATTTTAAGTAATTTGTAGCTTTCTGAATTTAAATTTCAATTTTGGTTTAATTTTAAAGAATTTTTAGAGATTTCTAAATTGGAATAAATAAAAAATACTTTTTAACACAATCAATTTTTTTAGTGTGAAATGGCTATTAACTGCAATTTTCAGTTCTAAAATCTTTTCTGTTTGCTCATGTTTTGAATTTTTTTAGTTCTCTCATAGTTACGTAATTAAGATTGATTTTAAGTCCTCCCCCCCCCAATATTTATTTTTACGCATAGTTTATTTAAATTAGAAACTTTTTACTTTGCTTTCATTAATTTTTCTAGTAGGGAATATACCACGGCCAAAAGGTACTAAGTTGCTATGAGAAATAATATTTGGAAAGAGATAGAATACGATTGAAAATGATAAATCAAAAACCCAGCCTTCAGCTGATACTAGAATGAGACTTGAGAATACAAATGTTCTGAATAAAAGATCGCAGAAAGAACTAAATATTTCCATGATGTACTAAACTACATTATAGAAAATATATAAAAATACTGTATTATAGTATTTTAAATTCACGCAACAAAACCTTGAACTTACTAAACTTCCAATATTTATAACTGAGAAAAAAATTAGATGTTATTTACAAACTTGGGAGGACTTTAAGCTTAAGTTTATATCATTATTGTTTTGTGTTTAAAACTTTTTTGTGAAAATATTAGGTAAAGATAAACCTGAATAATCTATCTCCGTAGCAAAGCTATCAATGTTAATCAAAGGCATATTTTGAATTAAAAAATATTTTCCTTCATATTTAATTAAGGTAGTGTTTTGAAGCAGATCATAAGTTGGAAAATAACATATCTAAAAATTAGAGCTTTACCGGCATTATTAGATTTTGTTTTATGCCTTTACAAATTTTACATTTGTTTTTCTCAGACATTTAACTTTGAAGATGTGTAAGTGTTTTCTATTCCGTAAAGGGTATTTTTTTCCTGTTCATGATAATCGGGAAATTTTTTATAGATACTTCCAAATGTATGTTCTACAAAAGTTTGTATGGATCTAAGTCTGAGAGCCGTAGCTACTTTTTTAAAAATCTTAAATTTAAAATTTAAAAATTTTCGTTGGTTTTCCTGGTTTAGCTGTAAAAATAATTATTAAAATTCAACAAGGAAACAGACTTTAAATTCCATACTAACTTTTATTTTCAATAATCTAAGAAACATAAATCACTTAAAATAGTTCAAGTTTTATTTTTAAGAAAAGCTAACATTCCATAAAAGTTTTAAAAAATTTCAAAAGTTTTTAATTTTTGTAAAATTGTGAAACGATTGATTTCTAAACTTCTAACTGACAGCTAAAATTAGGTCAAACTGACTTTTTAATTTTCAGAATGAATTTAGTAAATTAATCTGAATACAAATCATAAATTATTTGTACTGTAACTGCCTCCAAAAAAGTTTTTGAGGAAGGGTACTGTGTAGCCTGAAGTAAACAAAACTTCTTATTTCTGCTTCTATCGATTTCCTATGTATATCAAATACATGTATCAGAGAAAACTAATTTTCTCTCATGCAAATACTTAAAACTGTACTCGCAATTGTAAATTTTCTTCTGTAATACTAAGAAACAGGTCTTGGTTAAATTGTAGTGTAACTAGTATATTTATCTTTAAAATTAACTACATTCTCTTTAACTAGGTAAAATTCCATGACAGGTTCTCAGCAAATAAATTTTATATAAAAATAATTACATTCTTTAGTTTATAAACTTAACGAAACTAATGGATACTTGTATTTGTAAAATTTTCAATTTTATTTTCGAGTTCTAACTCATCACTCAATAAGTCTCGGACCTAACTAAAAAAAAAAACTTTTGTGTAACATTGAACTTTATTTATCAAAATACTCCCATTTAAGAGTGATACCTTCAACCCAACTCTCTTTTAATATTTAATGCCTTTTTCGTAGAACGATCTGTATTTGCTCACAAAATAGGCTTCTATTTCGGCAATCACTTCTTCATTTGATCCAGACCTCTTACCCTGTAACATTCTTTTAACATCTGCAAAGAGCCAGTAGTCACTAGGGGCTAACTCTGGGCTGTACGGAGGGTGGAAAGTAATTTGAAGAGCAATTCGGTCAATTTGACCATCGTATTCAAGTACTTGTGGTGCAGAGCAGTGACTTGGTAAAATAGCACTTTTTTTCTTTTGCATGGATTACGTTTTTTCTTTATTTCTCCATTCAGTTGATTAAATAACACTATGTAATATTCACTATTAATTGTTTTGCTTTTCTCGAGGTTTTCAATAAACTAAATTCCATGTGCGTCCCATAATGTGGACGATATATCCTTGCCAGATGACGTTTGAATTTTTGGTTGCTTTGGATGGCTTTCACTGGCTGTTCTCCACTCAGCTGACGATCTTTTTGATTCAGGCGTGTAGTAATGGATCCATGTTTCATTCATTGTCACATATCTATGTAAAATAAATCCTGTTTATTTCACTTAAACAGCTCCAAACAACGCTATGAATCATCGATGCATTGTTGTTTTTGATCGACATTAAGCAAACGAGGCACCGACTTTGAACACAGCTCTCATTGACAAATGATCATGCAACATAGTGAATACACTGCCTTTTGATACTTTTAAATCCTCTATTATCTCGCGCAACTTCAATTTATGATCGTATAAAACGATTTTATGGACTCTTTTGGTGTTTCCTGGAGCAGCTGCAGAATTTGAACGATCTGAACGTTCAGCGTGTATTGTGTCTGTGCGACCACGTATTAAGTCAGCATACTACCTCTTAACAGTTGTTGGCAATGGAACAGAGTCCGGATAACACTTATCAAGCCATTATTTTACTTGAACAGTGTTTTGCCCTGATCCAAAAGCAATGTTTAATTAACACATGAAATTCTTTTTCATCCATGGTTTCTAAACAAACAAAAGCCACAATAAAAAACACTTTAACTTTTCAACTAAGCAAAATGATATCACGAAATTTTGAAAGGTAACGTTTGAAAGTTAGTACTACTAAGTTACTGTTAGAAAGTAGCGCCATCTATATTGGCATGTCGCTTATTGAGTGATGTGTTAATATATGCAAAAAAAATCTTCCTCTCTATCTCTCTCTCTCTCTCACTCTCTAAACATTTTCTTTTAAACTAAATAACTATATAATCTCGTTAGATATAACTGTAGAGCAGCAAACTTCAATTAAAAATACATTGTATTTCGGTAAATATTAAGGGGGATTGCTTGGTTGTAAGGGGAGCTTTGTTTTTTCTGAAATAAAATAGAAGATATATTTCCAAAACCTTCCTAAAAGCCTTCTTAAGCCTAAGCCTTAAGCAATTGTGAAACTTGAATATACATACAGAAGAATTATGTCTATAAATATCATATCAATTAAAAATACTATCTTTTCCCTAGAAAGCCTTTATTTTATGTATTACTGCACGACATGTTCTTCAAATATGAAAGGTAAATTCGTAATTCGCACATGGTAAGAATCATAATGTAAAAATATGTTGCTGGTTTAAAAGCAAGTGAAAATTATTTTAAAATGCTTGATACACTCCCTAAATGAAATTTTAATTCATATAATAACTGATATAACATCGATAAAGTCTTCAGAACAAAAAGCTTTTATAATCCATCAATTCACAAGTAGTGAATTGAATTCATATACAAGAGAAAATTTTAATCATAAAGAATTAAAACAGTTTGATAATTGTTCACTGAAATATATGTTAAAAAATAATAATCAAAGTAATTTCTCTGAATTATAAATTATTTCTTAGTTAACCTTCGTAATACAATAACTAAGTACATTTTCTTTTAATAAAATTAACTATTAATTTTGATAGATTTCTCCAACTGAAAAATGAAGAATTTCATTCTATGAAATAACAAAATAAAATTTTGAAATTTTCATCGTTAATTGGAAAATACTAGCCTCCAATCTTGTTAAGTTTCTTAAGATTAAAGTTTCCGGAATTTTGTGAGAAAATCCCTGAATACCCCTAAAAGAAACACAAACGATCTGCATTTTAAGGTAACAAAAATTTGAAATTCGTTAAAGAAGGTAGATACAATCTAAAACATTCAGTAGTGTAATTTAAAACTGCGTAGTTTCTAGTGTTGATGTTTCTTCTTAGGAAATATATATAGTTCTATACAAACATTCACAAATTAAAATTTTAAACTAAAATTTGTAAACTGATAACAGTATGTCATTGTAAAAAAATCCACACACCTTCAATCTATCTACATATAAGAGAAAAGCGACTTTCTAACATACTCACTCATCCACACATCTAGTAATATTAGACCTAAGACTTCAAAATTGGTAACCATGCTTATTTTTAGTAGAAATCCGCCAAGAGCGGGTTATATCGAAATCAATTCCCAGGGGTAGGAATAAGGGAGTATATAGATGAAAAAATATGTCGCTTTTGTGAATTCTTTGACGTACTGCGTTGAAATTTGAGAATGTTTCTTTTGTTGATCAGAAATCTATTAAGAACTGGTTTTAACCAAAATTCACTCTTAGGGGGTGAGGGTGCCAGGAAGTTGATGAAAATTTCCGTTTTAGAGTTATTAGACCTATTAGGCTTAAAATTTGGCTAGAGCGTTTATTTTAATGAGCAGAATCCCTATAAAAATAGGATTTGCGGAAATTAACCCTGTTAGGGAGGTATGAGGGAGTAAAAATTACGAACTTAAAAATTCAAGTTCTGTCCTTTTTATATTAAGAAGAAAGGGCCATGAGACCATTTTTCAATACAATCCTATTTCTTAGATATCAGTAACTTTAAAAAAAAAACAATATATATTCATAAAATATCATGATATATCCAGTGAAGTTGGCGGGTAGTGGCTACTATATTAACTTATATGAGTGTGTGTTTAAGGCAAAATTTGTATGATTAACAATTACTGAGTATAAAATATGGTGTTTAATAATTCTAATTATTACTTAAAATGTAATTGCATTTAATTTTATTATTTGCTCCTCTTTACAAATTTATCTCTATATATAAAAAAAAGTTTTTCCTGGTGCTATAATGAATTTATTTTATGATGATGGTGATTTTGCATGTACACTCAGAAACAGTTAGACGTGATGATGCATTACAAATTGTAACGCACACACGAGAACAAAAATAAAATGGCCCTAATTCCCGTTCAATACAATTGGTAAAGTTGGCAGTAAGGCGTAATTTATAGTTTAATCGACTAATTTAAGCTCAAAGATAAACATAAAATTACATTAAAAATGCGTATCTGTTATTTGCATAATACATATAAATTACATTATTACTATTGGAACAATGAGAAGGAACATTTGTATAATTTGAACAATGATGGGGCTGCAGTAGCCAAGTGGTCAAGGTATCACTATTATGGCTAGTGTGTCATGAGTTCTAGCCCAGTACCACTGAAGACCCACCGTGTAGGGGCACGATGCACGTTAAATCTGTCGAGAGCTCAAACGTCCTCCCGTTGGTGTGGTGTGGTAGATAGGAGAGGGGGATGCCAGCTCATGTCTCGTCCACGTCACTTGACCATGGTTCAAAATTGCGCACTCCGTCGCCAAAAGCCCTCGAGTAGCTGAACAGTGCGACGTTAATATTCACTCACTCACATGAACAATGATGGTTGATTCCCCGTTTGGTGGAGAGAAGATCCCCCTCCCTAGTTGTTATTAAAGATCATTTTCCACATTTTTATAGTTGTAACTTAAATATGACATGAAGTTTACTTGTAGTTCTAAGTATATCATGGATTAAGAGAATTGCATTTTATTTATTTACAACTTCCCACTGTTCGATAGAATAAAATTCAGAGATTCTGATACAATCAAATATTCGCTTCTTCGAAAACTCTACTCGACCGAAAAACAAGAATTCTCTTCCACTTTCAAAATAAAACACCCGCTTCTGAGCTAAACTTATTGAAGTCGTTACAGTCCATTGTCTCAAGTTGTTAATTAACTTATTCATTATTGAGTTAACAGAAGCTTAGGTGCACCAACCTTTCTTCCTAATGAAATCTCGTTCAAACTATTAATTCATGCTCGAACGTGGCTGCTTTTAATTAGGTAATAGCTTCTTTTTGTCTTTCTCGGATACAAATTAGTGGCCACATCATAATCTTCCTGTAAAGAGCCCTGCTTACAGAATGTGCGATCTCTAGTAGGAAACGAATTAAGTCTTTTCCCGCCACATTTACGTTCGAATAAAGGCAGATAGAGCTTCGAGCGGAATGGTGTTCTATGTGGTTGTACTAAGCACCCCCATTGAATTAAATTGAATTGAACAAAATTTCACTCATTCGCTTAATTGATCAGGAAGAAGATAATTAACATGGAAAAGGAAAGTTAAAAGAAAATTGAAGAGTCTTTGAAATATATGGTGAACCAATTAGAATTTTAATGCATGTAAAGCAAAGTTTCATACATATTTTAAAAGTCAGTTTAAAAATAAACGAGTTCATTGAATTTTTTAAACCACTCACCTTAAATGTTTGCCACTAAAATTAATTTCCTGTATTTTTTTCCTTCGTTCTAGAGAAAATTTATGCGATAGTGAGGAAAGCTAATTTTACTAATGTGTGTATTTGTAATATACTATCAGGAATCAAAAGTTTTCGAACTGAGCTTATAACGTGGAAAATTTTTGCAGTAGAGCGACTACAGTAACATTTCTATGAGGCGGATGTATTTAGTCTTCGGCGATTGAAAGAAATTGCGTTTATTGAGCAGTAATGGATATTATTTTTTTTGTTCGCTTGGAAAAATGTGCTGCGGTGACTTACAAAATTTTGAAGCAGTTGTAAGGCTGTGATGCATTATCGCAAAGGCAATCTACATTAATGCCTGCCATCTACATTTCAGAGGAGGCAGGGAACGTGTTGAAGACGACAAACGCTCAGACGTCCATAGACTTCCCATACTACTGAAAACATCGAAAAGGTTTCTGCGGCAGTTCCTAAGGACAAGCCTCAAACAATAATAAAATTAGTTAGAATATCCTCGGCCACATGTCAATGGATACTGACTAGGGATCTTAACATACATAGGGAGTGTCAACATGTCGTTCCCGCATGTTAAACGAAGATCAATCCGTAGATGAAGTTAAAAGTGCATCGCAGGCTAAATTAAAGGATATGGTTATAAATGGATTCCAGAAATGTTTCGATGACCTTTACAAGTCATGGCAAAAGAATGTTGTTACTCAAGATTGTTATATCGAAAGACGATACGTTTCAGCAGTTTAAGGTATCCGACTACTTGCGACAACTTTTTTTTTTTAATAATTGAGATATGGGGATTTTTTTTGTTGTTTTGAGATTTGTTAAGTACATTTTAAGAAGAATACGCTAAAATTCAGAATAGAAAAAGAAATTTTTATTACAAAAAGGGGAAAAAATGGGTAAAAATTGGAAAAAAAAAATAACATAAACGCGGCCCATTCTGTACCAAAACTTTATGAACAGATTTTCAATGTTTCAATTCTGATGTGTTGCTATGTTATTCATTTTTGAAATGACCTTCATGATATAAGATATATTTTAATTTTTTCAAAAACTAGAGCACATTATCTTAGTTATTATAAGAAATTGCTTAAAGAAACAGTGATTATATTCACATAAGGGGCTGTAAATTTTGTAATAAAACAATTATTGATAATATATGACGGTTAAAATACTTCCACTATTATACAAAACATACGCAAAAAATTTCAGTTAATTTCCTTCACAATTTTTTGAGCAATCGCTGTCCCTATTTGAGCATCTTTAAAATAATACATTTCGAGTAAAATGCGTTTTAAAGTATGACAGCTTGCTTAAAGTAATGGGATCTGATGATTTTACTAAAAAACTTGTAGTTTTTGTTCTAGTGGCCAAAAACTTTAAAAACTTGGTATTTTTTATTAAGAAAATAAGACGAGCTATAAAATAAAATCATAAAAACAAATTGTCAATTTTTCGCAAACCTTTCTATTTTAGGGTAGTCGGATACCTTAATTGGTAATATCTTTTAAGTTATAGGCTCAGTTCGCGGAATCTTTTAAATCCTACAACGTATATTCCTATGTAGTGAACATAATTCAATAAAATAAAAGTAATATAAGCCATTGCTCTATTTGATTTGTATAGTTTCAATAGACGAGTAACTAGTCTCTAGGTCTAGTTTTCGATAGATCTAATGCTCATTTTTGGAGTAACCTTTGTATATGCTTTTAATACGAGGTTTCCTAGAAAGGCCTTTGAAGGACCATAGAATTATTTTAGAGGGTTCATATTTTTGTTCCTTGATAAATTGATACGTGTGGGTGATAAAACGAGTTTCTTTATCTTACACAATCTCAAAGTATTTTATACAGCTCCACGATATTCATTTTCAGTGGATCCTATCACATGTTGACCTTTACGGCAATAAACTATTGAACAAGTTTGCAAAAGAGAGTTGTGACCTTTCTTTCTTGCTTATAGATCATACAAAATGCAGCAATATTTTTTCCAAGCTTTATTTATTTACTGACAAAATAACGAATTATTGGATGTAAAATTTGAACTCTTGCATAAATAAAATTAACAGATTAGCCACTCAACTAATAATTTCTCAACACACATATAATCCTGATCTTTGGTGAAAATTTGAACACGTAATTCATTTTAAACATCAGCGC
Organism: Trichonephila clavata; assembly: GCA_019973975.1. NCBI lineage: Eukaryota > Metazoa > Arthropoda > Arachnida > Araneae > Nephilidae > Trichonephila > Trichonephila clavata. The sequence continues at coordinate 39,738 of BMAO01000777.1, read as the reverse complement.
CTCTTAATGATTAAAGGTTCAGAAATATTTCGATGCATAGTCCTTATTCTCCATGGCATTTTTGGAGTGAAATCGAAAAATTTAGCCTGTGATTTATTCACCAAAAAGGAGTTTCTGGAAGAATCAGGATTCCTCGACCAAAATGAGTATTTACGCCCACTTTACATTTCCTATATATTTGAACCTTTCTCCATTCACAAGTTTTAAATGCAGTTTACTATGGAATTAAATAATATCTCTCTAGACTAATTTATTTTCCTCTGAAATATATACTGAAGAGTAATACTACTTGTGGATTCTGTAAGTATTACAAGAGAAACAAAAGGAGCTATTATTTAAAAGTTAGAATTCGTATAGTAACAAATAGCGAAAAGGTTCGGCAAAATAGAAAAGTGCAAATGTAAGGACAATGGCAGTTAATCTTTACGAAGCGATTTACATCTAACAACACACGAAGGAATTCAGATAATTTCCTTTCTCTGATTCAAAATTAATAAAGTAACATCTATTATTTTCATTAAACTTGCCATTATTTTTGACGAAAATAACTGCAAACAATATATAAAGGTGAGAATGTATTTCACATTCTTTGAATCAGTGAAAATCTTTGGAAGAAAAGTTATCATTTTTTACTCAAATCGCTTACTGAAATGTAATGGATTGGAGCATAATTATGGATTAGCTTAGAGCAGTGGGCTTCAAACTTTTTAAACTCATGGAACCTTTAGAAGTATAAAATGCTAACGTGGAGCCCCATTCCACACACACTTAAAAGAATATAATTTGAATGATATTTAAAGTAGACCAACATGTTATAGGCACTTTATGTTAAAGTAATTATAAAAAGTATTGCATTTATTAAAAAATTTATTCTAATTTATGCATAATTTATTCAATAATATTAATTTATGATCCAGGTGTCACCTATCCATGGATTATTTACTAAGTAACTAGAATTTGTGCTTGCATTTTCTTGCACAAATTGTCGATGTCTATGTTTGTTCAAATTATCTGCTGTATCATTTAATATATTTTGCATTTATAATTTGTTTTTGTAAATACTCACTTTGAGAAACATTTTTCACTTACAGAATCTTTGATTGATCTAATTGGCATTAAAGTATTTATAGCTGTGAGATAAATCATGTGTATTTTGTATGAATTTGCAACTTAAAGTTTAATAGTTGTTCTTTCTTAAATTTAGATATTAACGTTGAATCTGTTGACACATCAACCAGTTGGTCCCTCTCCTTCATAATAGGTGCCTTTTTTTCACAAATGAAAAAAAAATGCATTTTATTAGAAAACTATCTAGTTTTGCAAAACATTAAGCGAACGAGTATGAAATTTTCGTGGAACCTGGTATTGCAAATAATAGAATACTCACATTTTAGTAGGTAGTACATATAAAGAATATTGTTTATAAATATTTTTTACTTATTATAATAAAAGTTTTAAAAGTATTGCAAAATAACGTTATATTATGTATAATCAAAATTTTCAGGTTTAATGACTAGGATGAGCTTCACAAACTTGTCAGTATACAAACTTCGAGAACGTGAATCCATTTTGTATACACATTTATAATTTTCTTTTCAAATTTTTATTGTGACTTTTGGAACCCCTGGATATGTCTCGTGGAATCCCAGGGTTCCGTGGAACACAGTTTGAAGACTACTGGTGTAGAGGTTATTGGTGTCGATTTAATTGAATACCTTCAGATGAAAATGATATACTTCCAAAAAAAAATGAATAAAACTATCAGCACATATTTTTTTTTAGTATTATTAAAAGTCAGGAGAGCAAAAATGCAGAAGATAGCAAAGGAAATTTATACCGTCTTAATGAGTGATAATAAAGATATTATGTGAAAATCCATTGAGCAGGAAGCTTTTTTGAAAATGCTTTGGTTCATTAAAAATTAATTTTGAATAATGAAACACCTTGTGTTTATCTTACATATTTAAAATTTTCACTTTTTAAAACATACTTGATTTAAAAAAAGTTTATTAAAAAGTATTTAACATTTTTTTGCAAAACAATGCTCAGCGTCTTATACGTAGTAATTTTTATGTAAATTACAGTGAGTGTGGAAACATTTATTACTATTAAATACAGAAACTAAAATTTAATCTTGTTATATCATTTGTTTTTGCCTGAAAAGTATTCCATGTCTTTTCATAATAATTTGGATAAATAGTCGTTAAGGCAATAAGGTACCATCTTCACAATTTTTTTTTATTTTTAATATTTGATATTTAGTTTTAATTGTATTTTGTAAACATTAATATTTAATGATAACTCCATATAAAAAACTTTATTGTTGTAAAATGTTTGTAAAATCCAAATTTTTTGAACTTTTTAAAGAATTTTTAAATTCCTAAAACTTTTTTAAATATGTCTCTTTTCTATCAAATTTTTTTTCCAAGTACCTCATAATATACTACATAAAACTGTTTATGGTTTTTTCTCCTAATTTTCTTTATTTTTTACTAAACATTTTTTTACTATAACATTAATTTTGATTTTCAAATTTTTTAGAAAAAATACTAAACATATTAGAGTTAATTCCATACACAGTTTTACAAAACGTACATTCCAGAACATGTATAAAAAATTTCGAACTCTTACTTCAATTATCAAAAAAGCCTTAGGGTTTTGAATAACAGTATATGTACAAAATTTTAACATGGAGAAAAACGAGTTTAAAGTTCAAATTCCTTGAATAACATGATATAATATTCATCGATAGTGTGAAACTTTTAAGAAATGTTAATTAGCTTATTTAAAACTACTTACCATAAAAAATTGCACAAATGTAGACCAATTAAACAGTATACTGCTATAATGAATATATAGAAAAAAACGAATGAGAGATCAATATTTCATAAAACTTCATCTTAATAATTATAAAAAAAATACACACACTTCAGAGCTAATTCCATGCTCAGAGCTAATGCACAACATGTATAAAAGATGTTTATGCCTTTATTTTTTATTTCCATGATTTTAAAAGGTTTCGCATGTTAAATATTGCACATGAATAAAAGCAAAATCAAATAACAATTTATAGGTAAAATACATCAAATTCTAAGAAGTGTATGTGTGCATTTGTTTAAATAAATATCTTAAAATATTTTAATAATAATAGTGTTGAATTTTACACACATGGTATATATAAATATCACCAAAAAACAAATATATAAAAATGGGAGAATTTTGCTATTCTAGCGAATTAGATTTTTAATTATCTGAGATATCAAATTGAGATTTAGTATTTGTGCTTTGGGAGAATCCGTTTTGAAGTTTTAATTTCACTCATAATAATATCATAAAAAGCACGCCCACCTTTTAAATTTTGACCAAATCCATTTGATCTTCAGTAAATAATTCACAAACTAGAAGTTTTGCATGAATTGCACAATTCTTTTTTGAAATGATTTTTTACTGCATATATAATGCCAGTCTCATATACGCGCGATAGAAACATAATTAATTAATTTTCTATCAGGCTCTTTTCTAGCAGTTAATCTGAAATGTGGGAGTTGCAGTTGCTGTCCAGCATCAAATATTGCTCCATAACATGATAAAAAATGCATGTAAAGCTTTGAAATTTTGCAGTTATGTTTATAAAGATTCGAGGTATCAAATAAGCCAATGAAATAATTTTCGACAGTTTAAAGATTTTTAGGGTACCATATCGTCTTAAAGATATCCATTTTCTCCATCAGTTTCACACTTAACGCGGCGAGGAATGCTTAAGCTTGTTGGTGGTTCTGTTTCACATCATTACCTTCAATGTCGGTGCACTTCACTGATATTTTTGAACTTCCAATACCATTTCAAAATGCTTTTTCGTTGCTAGAATGTCAGACGTACTTGCGCCATGGTCTCACCATTTTTACTAAATCACAAGGGCCATCTGTCACTGAACCATTGTTGAACTCGTGAAAAAACTAATGCCAACTGTTAATACCAAGTCTTAAAACTGAATCCCATAGCCAATGTGATCTCAAATTTATGGTATTAACATATTATCCAGTTTTAAAGTGTGTATACATTTAATTGATCAACCCTGTATTTCATATAAACTTCTAGTTTTAGTGATGTTTGAAAACCAATAATGGAACAAAGAAATTGATAACTTTTGCAGCTTAAAATAAAAGTGAATTTCTTTTTAATGAATAATATTTATTCTGTGTGTAGTCATGATCTATGCGTAATGAGAGAGATTCAGTTTTCATAGTCTGTAATAATGAATTAATTAGCATGTTTCTTTACAAATTATATATTATTAATATATAATTACTATAAATAAACCTAACAATTTATCTCTTCCATTACTAGATTTTAAGCCTTATTCTAAATTTAAATATTTTTCCTTCTACATCAGAGATAAAAGGTGTAATTTTGATATTGTTCTGTAAGAAATTTCAGAAATAAATTTTTCTTTATTTTTGAATAATAACAATTAGTAAAGCCAAGGTTAATTATACATATGTTTCAATTCACACAGTATTTTCCATAATTCTCTTAAGCATAGTTTTTTCCCCGTCACACATTTAGAATTAAATATTATTCAAGAAAATCATTTGTATCTTATTTCTCTATTTTTTTTCTCTAGCAAGCATCTTATTACTTTTGATACGTGAAATGAAGATCAGTCTAAAAGCTGTGGGTAAATAATTTAAATCATTTGCCTCAAAATGAGTTCTTTAAAAATCTTTGTACTTTTATTTTCGTAAAATTGAATAATATTAAGGAGGGAGAGATCAGAGTACTTTTGAACCAAATAGTATATTTATACATTTAATACAAATAATTTTCCTTCCGATTTGCATAACAAAATGTATTTTTACTCAGATTGTCAGCAAAACTTTCTAGGAGAAAACGAATTATTTTTCACGAACTATTTTTCTTCTTATATTTGTTATTTCTTTTGACTTTATCATGTTGATTATACATCAAGCGTTGTTATTTACAGAATAATAGTTTCACAAAGAATTAAATTAGCTTAAGTGACCTTTAATTTTCCGCTTTTGAGCATGAAAGAGAATAATTATCAGAGCTAAATAGAATTAGATGACATTTTGAACATCGAGATGCTTTTCAATTTAAAATTATGTCACGTCCAATAATTGGTAGCTGAAAATATTATTCCTCATTAACGAATTTTAAATTATTCATACTTTTTAGATTTTTGTCGTAATGTGTACGAATGAAAAGAAGAGGAATACATGTTTTTGATAAATTAGAGAGTGTTTTTTTTTCATTCTCAGGCTTTTGTCTTCTGAATTAATGAATAATACGGAATGGAGAAAAAAAGGGAGAACACAAAATTGATTATAATCAGAGAAGATGAAGCCACATTCCATAGCACAAAAGATGACATACATGGAATGAAGAATTAGTTGATAAAACATTAGTAACAAAAAAAGATTTTCTCCTTAGAATCAAATCTATAGTTAATTTAATTCAATTCTTGTTTTGCATAGAATTCAGGGTTCTTTCTAAGACTTAACACGATTTACTCTCTTTGTTTCCTTTTTTCTCTTTATTTCCAAACATTGACCAACTGATACGGAACAGTTTTCTTCATTTCGCAGAAAGATTTGGAGGGAGTGATATTCCCTAAATTAAAATATTTTACTTTTAAGTAATAATTTTTATATCATTTAATTATTAAATATATATAACTCAATATCTTTTTTTTTTAGTTCAACTAAATATAATTTAATTCCTTATATGTTCGTTATCGTTAATAAACTTGATTTATCATTGAACTGCTATTTAGACACAAAAGACAACAGATTAAGAACTCTTAAACAAAAGAATATTCTCTATGCTGTTTACTCTCTCCAGTTTATGTTACCCATTTTAAGAAATTAAAGAGGAAAACGTTTTTTGATAAGTTGTTATTTGAAATTCTAAAATTGTTATTTTTCTTATTTTCATACTAAATATTAGATGTGTCACCGACTACAATTAAAATGTTTCAAATTGAACATTTTATTTCATTTTATTTATCACAGGTTTATTCTGTATATCTGTGTATGCTTGGAATATTCTGGCATTTGTTCAAGATTCAAAATTTTCAGTCTTCGAAAAATCTTATTTATTATTAGGCTTTTATTTTATTTTTATTTAAATTAATAAATATTTCAACAACTATTTATGTGAAATACATACTAGATGTTCTGAAATATGTATACTATTTCCTTCGATTTTTCAATAATAATTTTTTTTATTTCTTCAAGTCTATGCGACGTACATTTTTTTTTATCTCTTATAATTTTTGAGCTTTTAATACTTCGTGTGTCTTATCCATTATACTTCCACTTCGTACATCCATTTTCCCTTTCACAACTCAGTATTTTCATTGTGAATGGAAAACATTTTCTGTTAAGAAAAAATACTATTTATTGTGTGTTAGAATGAAATCTGACCGTCTCGGATTTAGTATTCGGAATATTCTTATGGAAGTTTGTTTAACAGAAATTGGTTAGTCATTGCTTAAGACAACATATTTTCTTAACTTTGAGAACATTTCAAGCCAATTGGAGCCATTTATTACCCTGTGTTCATTTTTAAACAAAATAATTTATCGTAAAACCTGGCGTATAACGCGACCACAAAAAATAAAGAGCGAAATTTACGGGTACCTTTTATACTGGAAAAGAATACTTCTCACATGAATGACTATACGATGTGTTATCCTACTAGAAAGTATTCAGTTTTTATTTTCTTGGAGAATTAATCACAATATTTGCACAAAAAATTATATTTATCCACTCAGATGATTGAAATAACACCAGTTTTCTAGTAAATAAAATATTGTTAATTAAATTTAATTTATTAGTATTTTGCTTTTTAAAAGTTATCGAATTTTGCTAGTATTTAACATTTTATTGATACCTTGTAAAACATGATGCCTTTGTTGTTAGAGACATTATCGGTTATAGATAATGATAACGAACACAGAATAGATAATAATAAAAAGCCCAATCAGCCATTAGCAGTACAGTAAAAATAAATTCTATTGCCAATGGAATAAACAAATTTGAGATCATTATCCGTTGAAGTTTTATGACATGTGAAGTGAAAAAATAAAGTTTTTGATTGCTTTAAAGAGCAATAATTGGCATAACCAACTTTATTTTTATATTATTAACTAGCTAGTATACCCGTTCTTCGCACGGGTGAATTGAAAAATTAAACAATACAGATTAAAGGATAAAGAAGTTTTTAAGGAGTTAATTTTACGTGAATTGCAAGTTGAACATAAAAAAGCTTTATGCATATCTCAACTGAACAAAAAAACCATATTTGTTAAATTTTAAGTCTGTAAATCTAATAGCTGATAAAAAGAATTTTTTTATAACACCCCGTAACTTTCTTGTGGGTTGATTTTTGAAAACACCTTCCTAGAATGATCTCTGCTCAGCAAAAGTAACACATTATTATAAATTTTGTGTAATGAACACTTAAAATAGCGTAAGTAATTAATATCTGGATATGTAATACATTAATATTACTTTCTGCTGTATTCATTTTGTGTAAATTTGTAATATTCGCAAGCAAGGCCGTTCCTTACATTATAATGACGATTCAATGGAAACAAAGCGAAATGTTGGCATTACAGCGCCAAGTTTGGAGGCCATGTTGGCAACTTGACGATTGAGATTAAATGGTGCAGAAGTTGATATGCTCTTGCGTCTCCTGGTGGAGAGCTACAACAAAGAGGACAACAGAAAAACCTTCTCCATAAAAAATACATATATATGCCAATTTTCATAGTGATTGGTTGAACGGTGTTGGAGTGGAGCGATTTCATACATACAAGCATCTAATTTTATAAATATAGGTAAAGCTAGATTCAAGCAACCTACTTTGTAGCTTCTACATGAAAAATGAATTAATAGTACAAAAATGCTTACCTATCTGTTGTCAATTCTGGTTTTATTTCTTACATTTTGAGGGTTGATTCATAATTATTAAAATAAGCCGTGTTATAGGGATACAGTTCTTTAATTTCAACATTTGCCCTACTTTGTAAATACCGCCAAATTTCATGTTCAATGTATGTAAATTTGACTTCAAAGCTTTTAATATTTCGAAGTTTACTTTGACAGGAATTCTAATGAAGATAACAACAACAATATTCATGTAACACCAAAACTGAGAGAGAGAGAGAACACACCTTTACATACATCTTTAATAAAAAGTTTTAATTTGTTAATTAGATTCATAACGAGTCTGAGCATTTAGAACAGCGGTTCTTCTTGATAATCCAGTGAGAACTACCAACAGATAATTGAGTTAGAGTATTTTAATTAAATTAGCTTTATTTTTGAGCCACTATAGGGAATTAACAATACCTGCTCCTAAACATTGGAAAGCAATTCCAGTGTATTGGAACAGAAAAGGAATATTACGTGTTAGAATTAAACATGACAACTTAAAAATCGAAATAAATTCGAAATCCATATATATATATATATATTATATATATATATATATATATATATATATATATGTACATTCTTCGTGATTCATGTTAAGACAGGCTGAGGATCTACATTACACTGGTTTTTTTCCTGTAAATAAACAAATTTGATATATTATTCAAAGTTTCTTAATTGATAGAAAAAGGAAAAATGTGGAGGATGGCTTCCAACCTGCTGACTCGCTCAGCTATAAAGTGGACATCTACTACTCTTTCGTGGATCCTTCTTCTAGATTTAATATTGCGATATGCCACCACCGTTCACTAACAATAGGCTTTCAGCTTACGATAAATTCCATACCATTAACTCACCAACTCAACGACTGGCCCTTAAATAGAAGTTGCATTTGCATAAATAAAATCTGCTCAACGTAAAGCAGTTTTCAAAATAATATTACAGTTAAAAAGAGTATTTTCCCCAAGAGGATTAGTAGAAGCCCGAATAGTACACGTTACAGTATTAGATAACACTTTTAACTGCATGATAATTAATTGACTCAAGGGAATATATATAAAGTGCTTAGGTAATACTAAAAAACACAGAAGATTGGAAGGGGAAAAATTATGCGTCTATAAGCAAAAATATAAATTTGCAGACTACAGTTTTTGTAAGAATAAATATTTAATGAAAAAAGTGCAAGATTTAATTACTGGAAAATTAAAGGGATAGTTAAATTTACACTGATCTGAAACTATAAATCAAGACCTAGAAATTTAAAATTTCTTATAATATAAAAGAGTATTTTTTTGTTCGTGACTTAATTGCATACATACACCAGAATGCAAAATTAGAATGAATTCATAGTCCCCCCCCAAAAAAGACACAATGTGACATAGGTAGAGGTAAAGCTCTTTAAAGTAATGTTCAGCCCTACACTAGAATTCTTCAGCTTTTATTATTCAACTGGATATGAAGCGTGATTTAGTCATTAGAATTAAAAAATATAGTAAAGTATTAAATTTTGCATAACTTTTAGTTCTGGGTAACTCATTATGTATATTACTGATTTGCTATGTTTCTTCAAAGAATGATTATGCTGATCAATATTAGTTCTAACAAGTAAAAAATAAGTTACCAAAAATTATACAAAGTGTACGGAAATTGAAGTTGGGGTTTGAGAAATAAGATTTCACCAAACTTTGTTTCTCCATAAAAATAAAACAATTACATACAACCCACGCAAGTTTCTCAAAAGATTCCCCATTTAGTTAAGGTTCCAAAACGATGCAACATTTATTATTTTCAAGGCAAAATAATCATAGAGAATTTTCTTAGCTGAAAAATATCTTCATTTAAAAAAAATCTCTGTTGTCACCTTTCTTCACATTATCAGGTACTATGGCCACAAATTCCGCATTTTCACAATGGATCTTTCACTAATGTTATCTTACGTATGCCAATCACAGTCACAAATAAAACAAAAACCATCGCTGGTTTAGTAAAAACTAGAGTAGTTTAAGAGATCCATAAAGAGAAAAATATTTCTTACAACTCTATGCAAGTTATTTCAGAAGATGGTCCATTTAGTGACAATTCCCAACTCATGCAGCACTTGCTACATTTCTAACCTTAACATTAATTGCCATTTTGTTTTCTTTTACGAAATGATTTTATTTTACATATAATATTAAATGTTAAGTATATAACTCAAATGATACACTAAACTCTTTAAAAAGAAAAAAAAAGTGCGTAAACCTTTTTTTGTAACACTTTAATAAAGTCTTTACCTTTTACATGAATGCAGGCTCGACACCCTTTTTAAAAATGATCACTTGAGGAGCGATTTCTTGGACCAGTTCGGTCCCAATTTCAACTATTTTGAAATGAAATTTTCTTTTCAGCAGCGCCAGTAAGAAAAATCAACGTTATGTGAATCGGGTGAAAGAGCTGGGGCATGGTGTCCAGTCACACTTCCGAGATTTTCCATGTCCAAATACGTATAATTCACTCGGCGACATTCTTGTTGAAACCACGTGTCCCTGTTGATGTTGAGTGGTACGTCTTCCAGCAGGTCTGACAAATTGTTTAAGAGAAAATTAAGGCAGTTGACTCCTATTAAAATTTTGGATAACTCAAGCAACTAATTATTTTTCCATTTAATATTCCTATCCACATGTTGACTTTAAATTGGAATTGGGGCCGGTCTTCATGTATTACATCTGAATTTTCCACTTGGTATCCATGCAAGTTGTATAAGTTTAAATATCCGTTCTTTTTCAATATTCTGTTCAGAAATTCCGGAGCTTCAAAACTTTCTGCCAACATTTTCCTGCAAAATTCTAGCATTGGAGCGTAATCACAAGGTAGAAGACTTGGTCCACGTTGTGTATAATATGGATGAAAAGTTCGTGTGCTAAGTACATCATTAAAAATACTTTTCGGTAGTTCTTTCAATTGATCACACTAAAGTACTGGGAAAGTTTTCGGCTTTCTCCAAACTGATGTCATCGTCGTATATTTCTCAGCCCTTTCACCAGAAGTACGAAAATTAGGCAATAATTTATCATTTATTTAATATGGTTAATAAAAAACGGGTTACACACATAAAACAGAGTTTCTTAAAATAGTCATTTTGCATAATGAAAAAGGGCAAAGAGGGTATTATACCATTTAAGGATTACCATTTTTTATTATTTTATTTTATAAGCCTTCTTAATAGGTTTAAAAAAATACCAAGTTTTTTATTATCTCCACTCACTAGAACAAAGAGCACAGGTGTTTTAGTAAACTCAGATGCCATAACTTTACACAAGATATCAAACTTTAAAAATGCGTTTTACTCGAAATGTGTTTTTTTTTTCTCGAAAATCTCAAACGGGACAGCGATTGCTCAAAAAGTTTTGAAAATGATTTGCTGAACTTTTTTGTGTATGCTCTGTATAATTGTAGAAGTGTTTTAACCTTCAGAGTTATCAATAACTGTAGTATTAAAAAAAATTAAAGATCCTCATGTGAATGTAATCACTGTTTTTTTAAGCAATTTCATATAATAACTAAGATAAAGTGCTCCAGTTTTTGTAAAAATTAAAATATCTCACATCCTGAAAATCCTTTGAAAAAGGAATATCCAAGAAATACATCAAAATTGAAAAATTTAGAAGTTGTTCACAAATTTTTTGTACCTATATATATAAATTTTTGTAAATTTTTATCAATTTTTCCCATTTTAGTAGTAATAATATATTTTCCTCTTCTTAGTTTTAGCATATTTTTCTTAAAATGTACTAAATAAATCTAAAGGCCAGCCCAAAAAAAAAGTCTCCATATCTCCCTTTTTTTAAAAAAAATAAAGTTGTCGCAAGTATTCGGATACCTTAAGAATCACTACTAAATTATTCTTTTTTTCAAGTAGCTTGCTTAGACTAATATTTTTGTTTTTATGGGGCTTCAAAGTTAGGACATAATTTACTCACACCGACTCAAACAATTTTAGTTTTAACTAAGCCAAAGAAGATTTTTTTTCTCGATTTGTGACTTTGATTAACAGCATGTCAATATGAAGATAACGTTAGTAAAAAAATATTGTGAAATCGTGATAACTGTGGTCTTAGTACATTATGAAGGGAAGGAGGGTGTCGAGAGAAGGGCTTTCAACATAAAGTTCTATAATTGTTATGCGTAGAAAAGAATAAATGTTGGGCCATTTTGGTGTCTTAACTAAATGGTGTATATTTTGAGAAACTTGCTTGAGGTTGTGTGTGTAATGTTATTATTTTTGTGGAAAGTTTAAGTTTGGCGACATCATTTCCTCATATGCCGACTAACGCGAGAGAACTACGGTAGTTAAACTTAACCTAGCAACTAACCAACTAAACCAGCAAATGTTTTTGTTCTCTTGCAACTGGATTAATGGTACTGCTATGTAAAATGACATTAGTGAAAAAATCGTCGGAAAATTGAGAAACTTGTTGTCTTAGTACGTAATCATGTGATGGTAGATGTCAATTTTTCACTTTTTTAATTGTAAGTTAAATAAATCATTTGTAATCATCTTAATTCTGAGTTTTTAATATACATTCTTATAAATCGTGTGCAGTACATTAAAATAAGAAGATGGATACCACAATAAATATCACAATGGATGGATACATTAATGAGTTACAAGTCAGTAAGCAGGGTATAAAAAAATATGTAATTGTAAATATTTTTAACATCGTGTTTTCTTTATTTTTTGATATTTATATAGTGAAGTTTAAAGAAATCATTTTTTTTTTCTCAGCAGTCGTCCCCAAAATATTTTCGATGACAAACCCTATAGTACTTCCGATTTATTACATTTTAAATGCACAATTTGCAAAATTTCTGAAAGAATATTATTTATACCTAAATATTTTAAGGTATCGGAGCCCGTTGAAATGAGCAAATTCAGTCAAAACACATATTTTATGATTTTTTTTATTTTTTATTTTATTAAATACAGGTACCCTGTATGGCTTTACAAAACATACTTTGATTCTACGCCACCTAGAAACCAAGTTACAACTAATTTTATAATATTAGAAAAACCGGAAGTGGGTCTTTAATCTACCAGAAGTGGGCATTTAAATTGTTAAAAATTTATCATTGCGAATCTGGTAACTCAGAATGCTATAAATGTATTTCTATAAAACTTTTTGAATCTGATATTTACGTTATTTTCTAGAGAATGTACTATTTTTCTTTTTATTATATGAATAATTTTTGAGTTATGGCCTGTTATTTAATTAATGACTTCATAAAGTATGTCACATTTCTTACACTCAATCAGCTCTAAAAATTTTAAATTTTAATAAAACAATTAAATTTTAGTACATTTTGTAAATAACTCTAATTTGTTTTAGACATACTTTTACTGGTGTAAGTTTATTACTTTTTTTCTTTAATTGATTTGAAGTTTTTCAAAAATATTGTTAAAATCCCACTTACAAAAGTGATATTTTTGTAAAATTTAAACACTTTTTTAAAAGTATTGTTAGTTAAATATTAGTATTTGTGGGTATTGATTCCTAAAAAAGTATTTTTAATGTTTCTAGTATGCTATTTTTTTTAAAAAAACTCCGAACGTGTTTGGATATCTTAAACTAAACAATATAAAAAAAATCATTGTTACCTCTAATACTTTAAAAAATTCTGAAATATCTTAAATCATTGTTTTCAATAAAGCAGCACTGTTAGTTGTATATAAACAATGAAAAGAATCAACAATATTTGCGCATTTATTTGTTAGCAAGCTAACTGTGCGGTTGGAATTTGTGTTTTTGCAATTTCAATGCTTTAATTGAATCTTATGAAAAGTTTTTTGCTTTAACAAAAGTGAAAATGTTTCAAGGAGCTTTGTATGTATCTTTTATTGTGGGGCATGTGCTTTGGTGCATTTTTCAGTTATCTTTTAACTGGAATCCACACTATTTGGTGGCCTTGTTGATCCACCTACTTTGCATTTCGTTTCTGTTTCTGGAGCAAAAATTCCATTCTGGACAAAAAGTAAAAAATGTTATTAATTTGGATGCTGAAAATTCCTCCGAACATATTGAGAGACTTTTAAGGGTCCAAGAATGGATAAACAATTTAAATCTAGAAGATAATTAGCAGAATATATTGATGAACAAAACGATGACAGGGAAATGGATTCACCTGTGTCCGACACTGCCATTTTGAATAAAGCCGCGAGTGCAAACAAACTCTTAGTAGATGCAGTTGAACCGCCGAAAACATCAAAACAGAATACTCCTTTCAAAATTTTAACTTTTACTTTTTTTCGAAGTGAAAACAGACAACTTGTCGGACATAGCAAAATAATCTTCGGTGGATACTTCAGAGAAGTCATGTTCAAATGACAAATAAGACACATTTAATTTCACGAATGCGAATTTTGAAACTGAAAAACCAGAACTAATCGAGATTTTCAAAAATTTAACTGCAACGAAGGATTGGAAAAACATCATTTATTTCTGATTTCAATTGCTGATACACAAGAAGTTGCTGTGACTGACTCTGAAATCGTCGAAACAATTATAGCATCCACTCCCAACAAATATCTAGAAAATCCTCCAGAGCAAACTTCCTTACATGATGCTGCTATAATCGAACCTGATTCAACTGCTGCTGCTTCTACCGAAAATCAAGAGTAATTCAACTGTCAAGCCATTTTGAAGAAAATGAAATTAATTGTAAAAAACAGAACAAAAGAAAATTCTTCAGTAAGGTCAAGAAGTTTTTTGGAAAACTGAAGATAACTAAGACTTCTGGAATTTCTTATCAAAGATTGCAATAATTAGTTTCTTCAGAGGATGTTTTCAAGCATTTATTTATTTTTTTCATTATTTATTTTTACTAAGCACACTGCAGAAACTATTTTTTACACTTCATATTGCCCCTCTATCTCTCTCTCTGATCCACCTTTTCAACACTACAATGCACTTCGGGTATTATTTCATCTCCAAGGAGTAAACTGATTTTCCTTGTATATATGACTGTTTATGCTTCACAGAAGCTTTCCTTAACGTGACATTCGCCCTATAAAGGGTTTACATAGATTTGACTTTTGAGCCTTTAAAAGGCGATATACCCGATTATGACTTTCTTATATATATAAACATCCTATAAATATGGCTGGATGACGGATGGCTGATTGAGATTTCTAACAAACTGAATTGTAGAGAAGCTTCTGACTTTGCTTACAAAACTGGATAGCAATAAAGTTGGTAGAAGACAATTTCCGAGGACTTCGATGGCTGCTTTCACTGGGATTTTCAAGCATGCGTTTCAGTATTCCTAATGTAATATCAAGAATCTAAAAACTTGTAATAGAAAAAAAATGTCAAAACACTCTTTAACAATTCTTATTACACAAAATAAAATTTTGGTTTTCACAATTTTCAAATGTCACTTTATTTCTCGTTCATTTTTTCTTACACATTATATACGTTTATTCTAAATTACTTTGAAGAATATATAATTAACATGCAAAAGCTAAACGGCATTCATATATTTTTTAAAGGAATTAAAAATCATTTTTATTTGTCTTGCAGAATAATTATATACAGGAACAAAATTGTACTTTTATAAAATATTTTTCATAAATGATAATTAAATGTTGAACTGTGAGTTATTTTGACCAATTAATTATATAAATAGAACTTATCATAATGAATTCTTTGATTTTTTAAATTCTGATAAAGATAATATTTCTATTAAAAAATTTAGACGATTTTGTTTGTTCTTTAATTCTATAATTTTAAAAATTCTTTTAATCTTTATTTTATCAATTACAAATATAATTGTAAAGTAATTATATTTCATCCATTTGTGAAAAATCAGTTAAAAAAACTACTGCGAATGAAAATTTATACACATAAAATCACAAATGCACTGATGTATTTGTCTAAACTGTTTAAATTGCTAAATTATCAAATGTTGTTTGACTTGCATTGAATTGTAAATAATAAATACTTTAAAAAAAGCAAAAATTAGAAAAAATTAAAAAACAAATTCTGACACCTTTTTTTTTAAAAAATTACTTTTTATTAAATATTTTAGCGAAGATAATACAGTTAATTGAACTAGTGTTAAAATATTTTGAAGAAAACAGTTCTAAATGCTATAAAGAAATTGGTTTTCTTTTTTTCAAACTTTGGACATTCAAAAAAAGATTTTTTGCGATCAATAGCTCTAAACTGGATGCATAATAGGTCATGAAGACAAAATTCTTTCTTTTTTTATTATTATTAAACTATTTATTTTTATGTATTACCCCATAATATAGAATTCAATTTCTGCTTTGTAAGACAGTGTTTTTCTTGACAGACGATTAATTGAAACCTTGACAGAAAGAATCCATTATTTAATTAGCAAAATTGTAGGTTTAAGAAGTATAAGAGTAAAGAAGATACTTTTGAAAATTGAATATTATGCCAATGAAGAATATGAGATTGAGACAAAATCAAATTTATTAAAGACACTTCCAAGATTAGAGCTTTCTCCTACGAAAAGATACACAGATAAAATAAACGTGTAACGGTTTTATCCACGGTCCTTCTATTAATACTAATTGTCCTTTAGGGAAATTTCTTATCTTTAAAAAATATTTTTTATAAAACCCTGCTTCAAAGAAGAGAAATCATTATTATATTAATTAAGGCTACTATATAAAGTCTAGGTTTTCAGGTTAGAGAGGGAGAGAGAAGAGAGATAGGCTAGGTCTGCTATCGGACCAGAGATTAATCCAATTGAAGGTGAATCGTGGATATTTAATATTTGCTAATTGAACTGCTTAAGGTGATGATTGTCACTGAGATTAAATCCAGAATAAATTGATAATAAGTCAAAGTGATCGCCTTGAGTAAGTGTGGTTAGTATAACTATTTTCACATATCTCGCTTACCTCGTTTATTGTCGGCATAGTGATTAGTTTGGATTGATTGTACTAGTGTGGTGATTAATATTGTGAATAAATTAGATTATTTTGTTGAGACAGGGCTAGTGTTCCTTCCAATCCTCCTCCAATTTTAGGTTCGCAGAGGAGGTTATTACAAATGGAAATAAAACTTTATTACACAACAAAATCACAGAATTCAAAAATTTGAGATAGTGCCATTAAAAAAATATTTATCTCGGTTTTCTGATTTATGTAAAAAAAATTATCTCTTATTTTTTTTCTTACTATTTCTTACAAGTTGTATTCGTTTCAAAACATTTTGTTTAAACATCAACAAAAGCTAAATTTTTCATTATGCTATGTCGACTTCACTGAATAAATGAACCATGCTCACTACTAATTTTGAAAATTTCAAATGGTGATGAAGTAAAAACAAAGAAATCTTATTTTGTTTATTTACATGTCTAAATAAAGTAATTCATAGTCAAATATTTCATCTTTTAAGATTTTTATCTAAAGAAATGCGATGATGACATCATTTTGGATGAAGTCTAAATCTTTCCCAAATGCTTCAATGCGTTAAATTTAAGAAACTACGGGAGTACCGAATAATATTGTTCATGGTGAATTTAATCTGTTCAGGACCAAGAGATATTTCTTGTTAAGTCAAAATTCGTCATATATAAAATTCTTACTGTAATAAGATACACCAAAATATCTATATTTTATAATCTTTTCAAATTCCATAAGTCCCAAATTAAGATCATGTCTGTATGATTACGGGCCTCAGAACGGGCAAACTGCAATGCCATATATGATACCTTGTTAACTGAAGTGATCACAAATATGTGATGATGGTCTTGAAAAAAATCACGAATTTCATCCATTTGATGTGCAACATGTGCACATAGTTCAGCAGGGAAATGGTGGCGAAAAATAGTAAAGAATCGAAATTCTTGAACAATATTTGTGTTCTAAAGAATCCTCATTAACAAAAGGAAGGGATATTTAAATTTACAAAACTTGCATTTGGAAAACCCGCATCTATTGCGTGAAGACCAATCCCAATATCATTTGTGTGGACGGAATATTAAACGGAAAAATAATAAAACCGTTTGAGTTACGCAAAACTTTGAATGGAGCCAAATATTTTAACTGTCTTCGAAACAATTGGTCAAAGACCGGCTGGAAGATATGCCATTCAACTTCTAAAGGGACATGTAGTTCCAGAAAGATGGATGACCAACGCATCATGCGCGTCATCCGAATGTTGAATGCGCGCATGTCGAATTCACAAGAAGCATTTCAACCTGAAATATCTCGTAAGGGGGATTGGACGTCCTAGTTAAATTGCATGCCCAGCTCGTTCACCAGATTCCAACCATATGGATGTTTCTTGCTAGGCCTGCATAAATAAAAATTTTATTTTAAACCAGTCGAAATTATGACCGAACTGATCCAATGTATTGCTTCTCGAGCGGTCACTTTTAAAAAGAGGAGTAGAGCTTCTTATTCGTGTAAAAGGTAAACAGTTCATTAAAGTGTTACAAAAATTGTGTGTGTTAAAATTTTTTTTAATTTAGTATTTGAGTTACACACATACTTAACATGTAGTTTTATAAAATGAAGTCATTTCGTAAAAGAAAACAAAATGGCAATGATTGATATAGTTATAAATGTAGCTCTATTTTGGAATTGTCACTAAATGGGTCATTATTTTAAACAACTTGCTTAGGGTTGTAAGTAATATTTTTCTTTTTATGAAGCGTCCAACTTAGGAAAGATTGTTTTCTCAAACCGATTAAAACTACGTTAGTTTTATCTAAACAAGCGAAGGGTTTTGCTCTATTTGTGAATGTGATTGATGGCACAGCTATGTAAGATCACATTAGTGAAAAATCTATTGGGAAATTGTGGAATTTGTGGTCACAGTACCTAATGATGTAAAAAAAGAGACAACAGAGGAGGTGTTTTTGGAAGATATTCTGCAAATAAAAAAATTCCCAATGATTGTTATACCTTGAAAAGAATAAGTGCTGTATCATTTTGTAATCTTAACTAAATAGAGAATACTTCGAGAAACTTGAGTGCGTGGGTTGTGTGCAATTCAGCGTTTCTCAAAAAGTGGGGCACGCTCCCTTTGGAGGCGTGATAACCTTACAAGGGGGGGGCGTGAGCCTATTGAAAAGTTGAAGACAAAAGATTATTTTAAAAAAATTATTTATGTACTAAAAGTAAACAAACAAAAGACAGTCTGACGTAATAAAAAATAAAATACACATTTGCAATGATATAATACACCTATAAATTTATCAGTACTGCACAATGTATTTCATAATTAATTTAACAATTCTAAGTTAAGAGCAAGTTTAAAAATTACTAGTGATTCCATGGGCTTGTCATATATAAAATATTATACAAAATTTAGCATGTATCTTGATAGTTTTTGTACGGTTTATAATTAATCTTTAACTGCCGATTAAAAGTTACGCGATTCGCTCCCCAATGCCACCGTTTTCCATGTAAGCACGCATGTGGTGTATTGAAGGGGGGATGAAGAAAAGGAATAAATAAACAAATCCTCTGAAATAAGTAAATCCTTCGCAAACAATGTCACGTCATTTTATTCAATTCCAAAGCTTTTGAAATATTTTTATGGATAGCAGTACATAGAAAATACCATATTTATGGAAACGCGTATTTTTCGTTCGGGGCAAGTAAAGCACTAGCTGAGTGAGACGTTTATATACGTCCGTAGCATTTAAGAGATTTGAGTCGTATTATAGCTTCAGTGTCAGAGTATATTATTAGTGAATTCAATGCATTGTTATTGTATTGAGGGGGGGGCGATGAAAATTATGATTGAATATTGGGTCGCAAATATTGAAAGTTTGAGAAGCACTGGTTTAACTGTTTTCTTTTTATAGAGAAACAAAGTTTGGTGACATCTTTTTTTTCAAGCCCCAACTTAAGTTTCGAGACACCCTATATAATTATTTAAAATTATTTTTTTCTTGTTAGAACTAATATTGATCGGCATAATCATATTAGGAAGCAACATAGCAGATATAAACTATTTCCTCGCCTTCCAACATCTTGCATAAACAAGTTGATTTAATGCATTGTAATTCAATTACTTGAGATTAAAGTGACAAATATATACGATTTTAATTTAACTCAACAAACAATGTATCCCAAAAACTTTTATCAGAATGCAAATAATTTTCCCTTTTTGATTAGTTTCAATACAAATATTACTAATTCATAGTTAATCTATTTATATTGTATGTAATCATAATTTAACTAAAATGACTATTACTACAAATAAATGGAAGTTGTAAGGGCTTCATTATATCCCATCTAAATGTATCTGCAATATATAGTAGTTGCTGACATAATCAGTGTATATACATTGATGTATATGACTAATCAAGCAAGCAATTCCCAATATTCATAACCGCAAGACAATTGGCTGTAAAACTACCGGCAGCGATAAGGAACACTGAATATATTCATGAAACCTCTGTATACACATTGTATATACATTCTATAGAAAAACAGGCTTCAATATTTACAGGTAATCAGTATTGTATTATACTTTAGATCAGCATAACATAAACTTCTATATAATGTTAACGATTCACATTATTTATTCATTTTAAATTCTCTTAATTTGATTTTTACTTCATATTCTAAGACATGCGATTTTTGTATAAAGTGAATTTAGTGAACAAAGCCTTTTATTTAAAAATTATAACCTCTTTTTCTACCATAGTAATTATGATACTAATATAACTTATTTTCCTAAAAAAGGAAGAGCAAACAAACATTTTTATGAAAGGCGTGTGCATGATTCTTTTAATCAATTAACATAAGGCACATAAATGTGAGGTGAGGGTTCAAACGTCACTTTGGATCGAAGTACCCAATCCGACTACCCTAAAATTGTGAATTTTGCCAAAAATTGACAATTTTTATGGTTTTATTTTATGGGATATCTTATTAGCTTTATAAAAATGCCAAATTTATTATTTTCCGTTGAATAGAACAAACACTATAAGTGTTTTAATAAGAGCAGTTGCCATTACTTTAAGCAAGATGCCATACTTGAAAACGCGTTTTACTCGAGATGTGTGTGTGTTTTTTTTAATGATCAAACGGGTCCATCGATTGCTCAAAAATATTTGAAAATAATTAACTGAAATTTATTGTGTATGTTCTGTGTATTAAACGAAGAGCTTTAACCTTCAGATTTCTTAATCGCCGTTTTATTACAAAATTTACAGCTCCCTATGTGAATATAACTTAAAATATCTCTTATCCTGAAGGTCACTTCGAAACAAAATAACGTAGCAACACATCAAAATTAAAAAATTGAAACTTTGTTCATAAATTTTATGTTTCGTTTAACATAAATAACATAAATTTATGTAGGAACACGTTTATGTTATTTTTAGTCGATTTTTACCCATTTTAGTAATAATAGTTTCTTTTTCTCTTCTTAATTTAAGCATATTTTTCATAAAATATCCTAAACAAATCTAAAACAACAACAACAAAATCCCCATACCTCAATTTTTTTTTAAAAAAAATAAAGTTGTCGCAACCAGTCGGATATCTTAAAAAGAAGACGACACAACCCAAATACTAATATAGAAACGAAATAAAAGGAGGCGGTTACTGTGCCTTTGACATCAACTAGCAAACAAAATGCGAAAAACGTCCCTTCTTCCTCCACGACCGTTTTGCGCTCAGTTTTTTTACCGGATTTTACAGCTATAGTGAATGTTGGAGGTTCCAGTTAGTAGTCACTGTTGCACCAACTGGTGTGTGTGAGTACTACATAAATAATATAATAATGTGGCAACAATAAATAAAACAGAGGGTGTCTCAAACCTTACGACCAAAGTCTACATAGACAGATTTCTCGTCGGTAGTACATAAAAGAATGCTCAAAAGACTACACCTTATGATCCATAGTTTTACCAGAAAAACTCAAAAAACAAAGTAGCCGATGCATGGAAAAACATTGTAATCAAATAATAATCAAATAATTTCAAATATTTAAAAAAGCAGATGTTCAAAATATCCATCGAGCATATCGAGGTAGGCGTCAGCACGCCGTGGAATGGATCAATCCACACATCCCTGCAGCTCGGTGTCCACAAAGTACAAGCAGCATGCATCCGAGCAACTTCGTCCGTCTGTGTAGTCACTGCGTCTCAAAACAACAATTCTTCGAGACAGCCTCAAAGGGAACAAATCCAACAGGTGGTTGGGTTGGCCATAGAACAGGAATCACATGTCCGATCCATCAGCTGGGGTATGCCATATGCAGCCAATCACATACAGGAACACAGAAATGCCCCGGAGACTCATCTTGAACCATGATGCACCATCCTTTACACTATTTTGGTCTCAAACTATGGATCGTACAGATGCAATTGTTTGGACATTTTTTCTGTACATCCAAAGAGTAATCTGGCTGTGCAGAGTTTGGGTGTTATTTTGGGGACCCCTTGTATATGTAAACCACACAAATACTCGCAATTGCTGAAATACGCATATTGTTGATTTTTTAACGTTGCAGAAAACTACCAAGAGTGACCTGATACAGCAAAAAATAGCTACTGAAATCTTTACTACCAAGAGTCAGGAAACAAAAGCTTCTTAGAGCGCTTACTAACACTCGAAGGTCTGGGATTTTAATTACTTTTAAACGCCCACCGGTGTGTTTCAACACACCACGATATAAAATATATAAAATAATTTTAATAATTAAATAATTGCAGGATTACTGTTTGGTAGGTTTTAGTTTTGAGATTTTTTTAAATATTAATTCATGTAATTATATATTATGACCCTTTATATCATAAAAAACTGTCGTTGACATTATGTTCAGCGCAGCTTGTTCGAGCACTTCTTTGTCGCAACAAACATTCAAGTCGCAAATCTTCCAGGACAGTATTATTATGCGGTATCCATTCTGTGCCATCCCTACAGACATATGTATCAGGATTTGCTTGAATATTATCCATTACGCAATTTCTTCGGATTCTTCGCAGTCACTTTCAATCAATCTTATGTTTTCATCTGAATCTAAATTAGAGAAAGATAACTAAGCGCCATCCGATTCGTTTTTAGAAATCTCTTGAAACAAGTTAGCACTTTCATCAGGTCTTAGACAATTTCTACGAGTCATCGTTTCACAGTGTCTGCTCTGCACAAGATTCGAATATTGAATAAATTTTTTATGAGCAGAATGCTGGCATCATCTGTAGTCTATAGTTGAAATAGTGGACCCACATGACGTATGTGCCGTGGCATTTTTAATCATTAGAATTATTCTTAAGGATTGTTTCAGGAAGCTCGCCAACACTCCAAGAAATGCATACTCAACCTGTTGTGCTAGGCTAAGTTACCACGTAGCATTTTAATTTTTTGGGTCACAACTAAATATGTAGCAATTGATTTGGATCTGAGAGTATGATTTTAACCGCCAACCTTCTGTTAGATAGATACCATGCTGCGTGTTAGATGACAGAGCTGAAAAGGAAAATATACCTTGAACCAATTATTGAGTATTTTTATTTCCAGTTATTGCTAGTTGCAGTGCGTGGGAAAGAAAGTCTCAATGCTTTCAAAGGAAAATCTTAGTTTATAAGAAAAATGTAGAATTTTGGAATTACGAGTATACAGAATTAGCTTAATGTAAAATCACTCTAATTGACTGAAATATTTTGTAATTTTAATTGAAAATTATTAGCTATAAAATTTATATCTTTAACTAAGTAACAAACTTAATGCACAGTATAAATATAATTTAAAAACAATCGCTCTATTTTTACGACCTTAAAAGGAAAAACTATAGTTCCCTAGGTACGTGCATAAAATACAATGGCTTCTAGCATCAATCTTCTGGATAGCGAATCTGCATAACAAATAAATGCTAAACGAAATTTGAATAGTTATCAAACTCCGCAACGTGACTGAATTTACTAAAATGTTTTGAGCTTTTTCTCCCCTCATTTTACATCAAGCGTGTGCTATATTTCTGATGTTCAAGGTTTTAAAAAATTCAACTTTTCTACTTGAGAATATGTAATTTAACGGTGTAAGAAATGAACTCTTCAATAATAGCATTTTATGTTCTTTATAATAAAAGAGTGTGATACATTTATAAAAATTTAAGTAATCTATCATTTTTCAATATTATTTTCAATAAAAAGTTCTTCGACTTACGAACATTGTATCATTAAATAATATATTTAGTTTATTTTTACTTTTATTTGCATAAAACATGCATTTTCTTGCAATTTTAGTTTTAGAATGAAAGTCGTGAGCATTTTAATTCGAAATTTCAGAAATATATCTTTAAAAACAGAAACTTTTAATTGTGTGTAATTTTGCTACTTAAAGTTAAGCAAAATATTGAATATTTAGCATTTAATGGATAACAATGTTGATAGTTGATTTGAGCCTTAAATGTCTAAGTAACTCGCCAGTGCTCGTTCATATCGAACTTAATATTAACTGTGTATAATTTGTATAATATTGTATATATTTATTATTAATATTATTACACGTACCCTAATTTTGGTTCATGGGTAAATGTTCTACGTTTGTCAAGTGATATAAATCTATTTAAATGTTTTTATGTTACTTCATTTAAAAAAGGCAATGTACTGATCTTTAATTCAAAACTTTGTATAAAATAGGTAATCTATATTTCACGGTTATGATCTATTCTATCAGATTCTATAGTATCATGTTCTATAAGATTACTTTTATTCTAAAATTCAATGATATTTTCTTTTAAATTCTATATTTATTTACTTCTTCTTTTTGTCTTTTGTTGTTATTTACTAATATCAAGAAAAGCACAAAACTCTACAATTAATTTCTGTAATTACACGGTGAACAATATTTTTTCTCAGACTATAAAATATACATTTAATAGGAGTTTAAAAGGATTATAACATTGAATTATAAAGAGATTATAGCACTTCAGCAAAAATTTTACTGTTCACTTTCCTAATGGGGTCGATTCCTCACCAGTTTGCCGATTGTAACGTGATTATCAAATAAACAATAACAGCTAATCCTTTCTGATCTGTTTCTTTATGTCTGCAAAATTAAAATTCTTTGAATTCGAAGTGCTCAGAAAATATTCCAGACTATTCTTAAATTTTTAAATATCCTCACTGTATTTCATAAAAACAAAAGTAATGAACGGAAGTAATGGTATTTACATACCATCGCAACCTATTGGCGACATTATATGAAACGAAGTATATGACTGCCATTTCAGCGCATACTACACATGCGAAATTGGAGTCGCCAAACTGGCGAGTTATCTTGAGCGTTGGCGAATGTTGTGATGGTAATTAAGTACCGAAATAATTAAAAAGTACTCACATTTCAGTCAAAATGTCTTTTGGAACATCTTTTAATTTCTGTGACACTGAAGATATTTATTACTTCTCTTTAAAATTCTTTGGGTAGATGGAGGCTTGGAAAAACAGAATTTTGTAGGAACTGAATTTGGTTTTAATGTCCTCTTTTGTTGGTGAAAGGCTAATACATGCTTCTTCAAAATAACTGGAGCATACTGATGAAAAGTTAGATGGTTTGAAGTTTGTTTGACCTAAGTTTTGTACCTATTCTTCAGTGGAAACCGAAAAACATTTTTCTTCCTACAGTCATTATGGCAATTTAATACTCTACAGTATTTCATTTTGTTACATGAAAGTAGATGCAAATCCAAAAATACCACCAAGTACTCAGTCGAATCAAACACGAATGAAACACGTCGGTATTTGTTGAGCGTACTATCATGTGATTATGTGTCAGATGAATCGAATCCAATGGTTAAATTAAAGTGATGTAACAGTCACATGATAACTGTAATCACGCGTTTCCCGCCACTCACTTTGTGCGATAGGATGTTTCCAATTTTTGCTTTTTGCAGGAACTTTCTTTTTAAAAGTTCATAATTGTCGACAATAATAATGCACATAGGTAAATAAAAAGTTCTTGATTTAAAATTACGCGTATAATATATATCTATACAAATAAATAAAATTGAAGTGTCTGTTTGTAATTTCAAATTAGCAGCTTTTTACTAAATGCATTTAAAGGTATATACCATACTTATATCAAAAAATCAATTTTTAAAATTTTTGTCTGTGTGTCTGTCTATCTGTCTGTCTGTCTGTTTGTTCCGGCTAACCTCAGGAACTTCTGGTCCGATTTTAAAAATTCTTTCACCAATGGAAAGCTACATTATCAGCGAGTAACATAAGATATATTTTATCTCCATATTCCTACGGTAAAGGGAATTATGCGGGCAAAACGTTGACGTTGCTTACTCCCCGCCAAGTTGGCGCAAAATTAGGCATTTGATCAATAATGGAAATTTTAATAAAACTTTTCTCACATTTTTAGCAAATAACTGAAACATAGTGTAATTTAGCATCTTAACAAAAAGCAATTTTTAAATGGTTTTTTATTACACGTCTAACGTTTATTGCATTACGTTTGTTAAATGTCAAACTCAAACTTTGAAAAATATCGCCAAGTTGGCTAAGAAGCTCTCTATTCCGACAATCCCAGATATTTTAATGCAAATTTCCTCCCACTTTTTAAAGAGGGAAACGAAATAAAGTTTTAGCGAATCGCGTGCGCGTGATATTGAAAATTCTATGATAATATTAATTGACAGTTTAACATAAAAAGTTTTGATTACTTCAGTAGTTTTGATTAGTTTTAACAGTTTTGAAAGTATTTATAACTTTGAATTTTTGGAATAAGTACAAAGACTACATGGTGGAAGATATTTTGCGACGAAAACCAATCAAATATGCTTTTCAATGAAGACATCTACAACGAATCGCAATAAAGGTTTTCGGAATGGTTAGGAGAAAGCTACATGATTTTGGAATGATTAGCTCTTGACGTGTCGACGGAAATGGCTTCGATATTTGAATTACTTGAGAATTAAACTACAAATTCATAGCATTGCAACATCAAGTAACAGAATTTACCCCTCAATTAACTCCAGAACAAAGTCACGTTTTCCAACAAGTGTCACGCAAAATAGAATCCGGCAGTTGTGCACTCTTTTTTTATCGAAGCCCCTGGAGGAGCAGGAAAAACGATTTTGTTAAACTTATTATTAATGACCACCAGAAAAACCTAGAAGATAGCAGTTGCTATGGCTTCTTCTGATATAGCCATGATTTTACTGACCAACGGTCGTACTGCACATTCCGTTTTAAAATTATCAATTAATCTTGCATTTGAAGATTCCCTCATCTGAAATTTCAGAAAAAATAGCTCTCAAGGCAGGATGCTTCCACAATGTAATCTTTTAATGTGGAATGAAAGTACGATGTCTCACAGGTAAGCTATAGAAGCGTTAAATCGGACTCTTCAGGATTTACGAGATAGCACAGATATTTTACGAGGAATGGTAGCTTTATTATATATTGGCTGGTGAATTCAAGCTTATAGGGAAAATTTGGAAAATTCAATGAAAAGTTCAATTTCCAGTTTTACTGTTGCTATTAACAAAGCTAACATTTCAGGTAGCATTTTGAAATGTAATGTTTTTCCCATGGCCAACTATATGAAGCCTAATAGGTGTGTCCAATGCAAAATCTTCACATATTTGCAACTGACGGAAGAACATGTAATATCAGTAATGTGTACAGTGGCATCTTAGAATAATATTCTGTTTTGAGTTCTTTTAAAGAGGAATTATATATTAAACGTACATACTTTCGATATTTAAAAATATTAATAGTTTTAGTTATTGAATATTTGTTGTTAATTGTTATAATAAATTACGTTTTCAAGTAATTTTTAACTAAGCTCAATTTTATAATTTTTAAATTTTATTGTTTCCAGTCAAGCAATAAAAAATTAACATATTATATTATTTACTTTCTAATGATAATGATTTTGACTTTGAGAATTATTTAAAGACATCAATGTGAGTGGAGCCGCGGGTAAAAGCTAGTATGTGTGTGTGTGTGTGTGTTTATTTTAATTTTAAAACTTTTTTGAATAATATTATTATTTGTACACCTTTACCCAATTATCCCAAATTTAAAGAATGTAAAATTACAAGTAGAACAACAAGAGCAAATGCAATTTCAGTTTTGAACTTTATGGCAAACACTTGATTGCATTTATCACGTGGCCGTCAAATATCATGTAATTTTGAACCACAACAAAGAGAAATTTCTTGTAATTAATAAAATAGCAGGGAAACCAACAGTATTAAATTTGGAGTTACCTATTGAATCTTACTAATAAGAGCTAAAAAATGTATGTAAATAATAAAATACTGCAATAAACTCATTACAAATGTAACTTTTAATATATTTAATTAGGTCCGAATATTCTGAACATTGTAACAGTATCATCTACAAAAATCTCCTTCCAATACTCATTGGTGAACCTGGCTGAACTGAGAAATGTCGGGGTGACATCTACCTGCAAAAAGAGCAACCAAAAACTCGTCAAACTCACTTGACGCAGAAATAATTTCGTCATTTTCACTTGACGCAATGCCTGCAATTAACAGCAACAACTCACTTGCTCACAATAACAACTATATCCTTTGTTCACCTATCCGCCTACTCACTGCTGGGGGAGTAAACAGCCTCCGAACAGTGGTGATTGCTTTTGTCTAGTGGTCATGTTACTCGGCTTGGGATCCATAAGTTGCGGGTTCTGTCTTCCTCAGCATTATCTTTTAAATTGTGTTTAATGATATTAATTTTATCATTTACTTTTTGTGACGGTCCTATACGTGATCTTTCAACTGATACTCTTGGGGGAAATTATTCTGTAACTGTGGTTTGAGTTTAAAACCGCCTTCTGTAGAGATGACGTTTTTAAGCTAATGTAAATGCTATTTAAACAATGGGAAGGGGTATGTTAAAAATAATCGTGAATCGTGGATCGTGGATCATGGATTGTTAATCGGGAATCGAGAGTAGTTAATCGTTAATAGTGAGTTGTTCGTTCTTAAATTATCATTGGAGCTAAAATTGCTATTCGGAGAAGTTGAAATAATAGAGAACCTGATTTTAAAAGGACTGTAGCAAGAGCCTACCAGGAATCCATAAGCGGATCAAGAGATAAGTGTACTTCGGATAGTCTTAAAGACTTAGATTAAGAAATAAATCAGGATTGCTCCGAGGGTTATTAAACAAGGATTATTCATAAGTTGATAAGTCAAAAATAAAAGTAATTATTTTTATAACAATACCTGCTTCTTCAATGACCAAAACTACACCTGAAACCTCCGAGTTGCGATAACTTTAAGAACTACTTAATAATTACATTGCAAATAATTAAAAATAATATTCCTATAATTTGACACATGAATAGTATTGTCCCAGGATGGAAAGTTAATAAAACTGAAATGAAAGAATACTATGTAAAGTTTATGTACATACAATGAACTCTCGATAATTCGAAATTGGGGAGACCAATGAAAAACTTCCAATTATCAAGAGGGTAGTAAAATAACGACCAAAATACACGAAAAGAAATTTTTTCTAACACATTTAAATTTGAAACAATGTAATAAAAAACAATTGTACATATCTATAAAACTATTTAAAAGTTTTTTTTAAAAAGTACATATTATATACAATATAAATATTATACAGATGTCAAAAGTCCGGCATGAAAAGAAGCATTCAATACATGCATACACAATCCTACGCATCTGTTCTTTACAAAGCGGACCATCCTTTATGAACCACATGTGTAGCAAGGCCATGTGTTAAACGAAATATATGGACGGTTGACAAAAGTAGGGGTTAATCTATTGTCCACTTGAAGAAGGAAAACAGTAAAAGTGTCTTTTCGCCTGAGGAGCCACAAAATACAAAGAAGGGGTAGCAGACAGATAGTCATCAAAGGGACTACCTTTCAGGGGAGACACGCAGAGACAATACAACGCAAAACATGTAAGCCCCAACCTTTCTGTTACGGAACTGCACACGATTGTGAGTGTTCGAATTGCGGAGAGTTTTATAAGATAAATTCGAATTATCGCCTGTTGTAGTCTGGCCAGTCACAGATTTTACTTCGAACTATTGAGTGAACCAAAACGTATTGTTTTATTTCGAAATACCCGAGTTTTCCTAGGGACTGAACATATACTTCGAATTATCGAGAGGTTTGTATTATCGAAGGTTTGAATTATCGATAGCCGATTGTAATTTGATTGTATTTTTTGTTGTTATTGCTAATCCTCCAGGGTCTGACGAAGTTGTACAAGACAAATCAAATCGTTGACTCTCAAAAAGTCCAGCACAAGAAGAGGATCCGTGTAGATATCTTTGCTTGTGAGATCCATGCCACGCATTGTGTGTTCGGGGAATGCCTGGTGATCTTGACACCTTGCATAGATGGAGAAGATCTTCTTGTTCGCTGAGAATGAGAGGCTCTTGATATGACCACTAGCAAGACGAGAGAATGTATGGGAGCATCTGTTACACTTTAAGGCTAGGGCCAGTTCGGGTCTACTACCCGCATCCCAATGATGAGTGGAAGGCAAACACCATTCCACCAAATTTTGAGATTTGTTTAACGAGTATAATTCCAGATAGGCATGAGAAGGGGGTAGATGGCGCTCGAAGATTACAGCCCTCCTTCGCCATTTCATTGCGGTATAGTTCGATGTGAGATGTGATCCACAGAAAATGAGTATCCTGGAGTAGCGATATATGTTTCAGTTTGTGTAAGATAAAGACACTGGTTTTGTCGCTAACAATAAACCATTTGTAAAAGTGTTGAAGGGAACTACGGCTATCGAAGAATCCAAAATCACCGTAATTCTTCTTAGATAGAATGGCCTCAAGTCCCGCGTCAATGGCTATTAATTCACTTCTGAAAAATGAGCAGAAATTTGGATTGCGTTTTTTATAATTTGTTTGTATATTCCATAAACAAAGAGAAAGGGTAATACTTTCAGAACTTAATAGGAATTTCATTTGAACTTAATATGGTAGGCTTGTTTATTCTCAAAAGGAGACACGCGCGCGCGTTACTGAAATTTCATGATAAATGATTTAATATTTATTTGTACTTTGATATTAATTAAGAGTAATCATATGCATTAATTCGTTTTAAATAATTGGATACTAATTGAACTGGATTAATAGGTAATGTCTGTAATTATTCTAATTCATACTACTTGACTTTAGAAAAAACTTTTGAAGTAGTTCCGTAATCGAATTCATAGAGCGAGTAAAAATTTATTTGCATACAAATTCGTATAGCTTCAGGTAATATATATGTCAATTATGCGAGAAAAATTCTTGTATAGGGAAAGGAATATTGAATAATGCATATACTCATAAACGCATAGATAATTAAGTTAAACACAATGCATGTTTACCAAATTGAAAGAAAACATTTCCGTTGAAAGCCGGGAATTTTTGTAATTTTGTTGATATTTGTTTTAATAACTCATTTTAGTTTTGTGTATGTTTCATTTGTGCTCTTAACTTTCCATATGCGTGTATAATTGCATTAATTCTCTATGAACAGAAAATTCTCCAGGCGCTTGTTCGATGGGCACACAATAAACATTTAGAATTTTTGTCTTATTTTTGCATATGCAACCTTTAAATAATTCTGCTATATTTCATAAGAAAAATAATTTAAACCATGATAAAACCATGATTAAAACATTTTTAAAAAAATAAAGGAATTATAATATAAATTAAGATAAATAATACATGCTCTAGATTTCGTTAGTTGGCTTTAATTTATGCAACAAGATTTAATGTTTTCTCCTTAATAGCAAGAGAGTTTTAAGAGTAATACTGGCAATGCCAATTTTAATCATTACATGAAATTAAATCTTTTATATGTATGTAGTCATATAAAACCATGATTATTACTCAAATAGCTTAGAATCCCCATTACTAACGATGTATAACTTTTTTCACATTTACCTTATTGCAGATACTTCAAGGATTCGCTTACGACTTTTGGAGGCGAGTTTTAGATTCTTAATCAGTATTTGAAATCCAGAAACTAAAATCAGTACGCAACATTTTTCTTTTATTCAACCTATACAGAAAAGACGAATGTAGATTACTTTAAAATTAGACTCATAACGCGGTTTAGTGATCATTTTGGTCTAGTGTTTTAAGTTACTCCACTTCAGTTTCGAAAGGTTTTGAGTTCTGTCCTCCGGATAAATGCGCCACTTCTTTGGTGACCATGGCTAAATTCAGAAAATGCAACCTTCTGATCTGTCGTGGCGCCATCTATACACAAAAAGAGCTACCAAAAACTCGTCAGATTCACTTGTGACGCAGCTAACAAAGTCATCTAACTCACTTGACGCAACACCATCAATTAAAAGCCAACAACTGTCCTCTCGCAGTAACAATTATAACGTTCATTCGTCTAACCACCAACTCACAGGTAGAGGAATGTGTAGTGGTATCTTCTATTTTAGCCAGTAACAGCCTCCGGACTTTGGTCTAGTGATTAAGTTACTCGGCTTCAGATCCGAAGGTCGCCTTTCGGAGAAGCACGCCACTTCAATTCATTGTATAGTTTTTATTGAAATCTCTTTGTGAAACTGATATATTTTGAGTTTCTCTTTTATGTTTAAAATTCTTTCAATTCAGCTATTGCTGTCGTGTTTGATTTTTAGTACATAACTATTCCCTCTTTCACCTCTGCACAATCTCTATTTTGGTATCTCAGAGATCTAGTTGAAGCATGCGCAAATACAGCAAAAGTGGCGGAATCCACGGTCGGACTAAATTAGGTTTCTTCCACGAATCCATGCTATCGAAAGATCGATCCTGTAGCTGTCCAGCGGAAAAGGCTGACAGACAGATTGAATTGTTCTCAATTAACACTAATGGGTAATTGTTATGCCATTTGAAATCAGTTTAATGCGTATTTTGAAGGGATTTCACGAGTATTACAGAAGTTATGTGCTTGCAGAATTCATAATAATAATAATGTTAGAACGGGAAGAATGCGTTATGTACCGCAGATGTTTTTGGTATTTCCTGTTTTTTCTCTCTTACATTATATGCATTGATTTAAAAGCTCAAACCGTAGTCCTAGGTAAATATTTAACAATGCAACCGTTCACATTTGAATTATTGCAGGTAAACATTCATTTCTGGCATTTTGAAGCAACTTGAATATCAAAAGCAATAAGCGTACATTTTTTAATAGTTCTACAAATCCAGATACCGACTGTCTTCTACGTACAATAAAATAAATAAATAATTTCAGGATATTTATTTTATTTATTCTGTAAAAGTATCATCATTCGCAATTTCGGGAATGAAAGCTATATCTTTACTTAATCATAACGTATGTTTGCTTATGAAAATAATTTTTTGGAAAGATTTTTGCTGTTCTGAAAATGAAAACGAATACTCGCCTAAAGCCTAAAAGAAATTCAGAAAAAATCCGTTTTCTTAAGTAGCTATAGTTTACTTTCAAAATGTTTCATTACTGAAGAAACTTTATCATGCTTATTCCACGGCATATATTTCAATGGTTTCAATGCAACACGAATTCCCTTTAACCCCGAGTTAAGTAAATGCAATACAGAAAGATTTAACGGAATAGGGCTATTCGCTTACGTTAAACCTAATATTCCGGGGAAAAAATTTCAAAAAAATTTATGACTTCCAGGTAAGCTCCTAAAAAGAATATGTATTATGTTTTATGCATCAGTTCCTCAAAATTACTTTAAAATTCATCAAGTTATCAGAAAGTGTGTCGAAATCCCAAAGTGTTCTTAACTTATTTCCAGAATTCAGTACCTGATGGATCTCTTTTGGGAATGACACGGAAATAGGTGAAAAGCCATGTAACTGCTCTCAAAGAATAAATAGAGCACAAAGATATTTTATTGATCAAGAAATCTAATTTAGAAGGAAAGATCAATTACCGTTAACGATTACGATGAATTTAACTTTTCATCTCTGATATAACTAGAATGAATACAAACCACTGATAAAAAATATCTCATAAACCTTCACAATGTCGCAGAACAAACATGGAAGGTATTTATTATTCACTGAAAGAAATGGTAACGCTCAGTCGGTAATATGGTCTTACAATATTATTTAGCATCACTTTAAATTACTTTATATCTAACAGGTTTCCTGTGAAATAATGACAGTTAAAAACTTTCAATATTTTCAAATTGCCTAAAAGTTTATATAAATCAAGTTTTCTTCCTTCCGTATTATATGCATACAGACCACTGGCGTAACTAGCTCTGAGTGGGCTCCTTTTTTTACATGGAAACCCTGTTATAGTAGGATACATGTTGGAGCCCCTGTAGCTTGGGGGTCCCGTATCATTGATACGGCTGATACGACGGTAGCTACGCCCCTGATGCAGAAGTAAATTTGATTTTGTTTCCTTTCCTGGTGTTGCAGCTTTAATGCCCAGCCGTTTATATGTATATACATATTTCCATGTAATTTATTATTCAAACTAGGACTACTTATCCATTGCAACACACGATGAATAGAGTGCTGGAGATTCTATGAGCATTTATCCAGCCAGATACTTTTTTTTCACAACTAGTAGACGTGTTTTTGATTAGCATTTGAGCTTCAATTGCTCTATAATGTTTAATACTCGTTTGATTGTCGTAAAAAAGCCTTATTATCAGAGGCGGATTAAGCTAGTTGGAGGCCCCTGGCGGTAAAAGGTTTGGGGCCCCCTGGGCTGAAGTCGAAAAACTTAAATAGTAAAAAAATTCGCTGAATTTAAATTCTCAAAAAAAAAAAAAAATGTATAGCTAAAAAAAATTAACGGCTAAAAAAAATTAAATTTTATTTTAAAGAATTAAGAAAACCTTACTTAAAAGCTTAAAATTTTGCTGTAAAACTTTACGTCTTGATTTTTCTTGGACAAATTCATCGATTATTTTTGCAGTATCTCTTTGGTCCAAAACATCTTGTTCTATATATAATATGGCCATGCTATTCAGTTTGTCTTCTCCCATGCTACTTCTTAAATATTTTTTAACGCGCTTTAAAACCGAAAAAGATTTCTCACCTGATGCACTTGATATCAGTATAGTTAAAAATATTTTTAAAAGTATCTCTACATTAGGAAAAGTCGAGACCATTTCTTTTGCAACTCGATAAATTTCTATTGGAGTGTTCATTGTCTTTGTTTTCTTTTAAAAATATCAAAAGCTGATCCAATTCATCGTCAAAATTAAACGATTCAATATCGTCTTTGTAAATAACCTTTAATTTTTGTACGGCTTTCTTCTTAATTTAAGGTAACATCTCGTCAAAAAAATACAAAAAAAGTGTTCTATAACATTTTCATATATTCAAGCTCTTCGGAATAGTTCTGCACTTGTTCTATCACATATGACATAGAATAAGTTGACCAAGAAATTTTCACTATTTTCAAATTAATGACCTTCTTTATAGTTTCACCGAAAATAATTTTTCTCTTTCGCTGCCTGCAAACTTGTCCAACTTCCTTTTCAAATGAGAGCCCTGAAAAGCAGTTGCTTCTTGTTCTACTTTTCCAAATTCATTCCTGAAATTTTGTATATAATTTTCTAAAGATTTCAGTAGATTAGTTCCTTTTAATAGCTCACACAAAACTGAATGTAATGCTTTTCTAGTAGCACTCAGCCTCTGGAGTATGGTATACCAAATCACGATCATTAGGGAAGTTTCATACTTCCCCATCTATTTCAAAAGAGAAGTTGCCTCCAGTATTGTGATCTTCTCCCCATTTGTATCACGGATTTCACAGCATGGGCCTCTTCTATGTGTGTATAACCAAGTCTTATAGCTCGTATGGCATCTGCTCTTGCTGACCATCGTGTATCTGAAACTTTTTTCACAGATATTGCATGTTTACTCCTTTCCAGATTTTTATTTAAAATTCGCCAGCGATGGGTTGACACAGAAAAAAAAATTGAATAATTTTTTGTGCAAGCATAAAATATTTAATTGCATCGCTACAACTTTCTGCTGCTAAATTTCCTACTAAGTTTAGAGAATGAATGGCTCAAGGAATATAAACTGCGCTTGAAACTGTGTTCTTTAATACGTGCCTGTAGACCTGAGTACCGCCCGGACATATTAGACGCATTATCAAATGATTGCCCTCTGCAATTTTTAATATCCAGTCCAAATTTAGCTAAAATTTATAAAGCATTTAAATTTTTCCCCCCAAACTCTCATAAAATTACATTTCATCTTTTTTTTAATTTTCTGTGATAGAATTATGAAATTTCTGATTTAATACACACATATTTTGTTTAATTCTTTTATTCTTTACATAAATCATAGTTTAATTTCTAGAACAAAACGTAGCTAGGCTTCCGGATTACTTATAATCAAAATTATTAAAATATCTCAACCAAAAGTTAGCTTTCAAAAATTCTGAGGTTTTCTTTTAAAAAAAACTATGGGATTTTTTGGAAAAACAATTATAATGCTCTAAAGTTTCTAAATATAAGTTAATAAAATATTAACTGAATACAAATGTTTTTTACACATCCTAGTTTAGTATTATTACTATACTTGTTTGTTTTTTCAAAAATCTTAATACTTTGTGTCTAAACAGAACAATAAAACATTTCCAAAATAATTTGAAATTTCTAAGATAACTCAAAACTGTTTGACAAACGCCACAATATATCACAAAAAAAATCTACAATTTTTCAACTAAATTTATATCTTAATTACATTCAAAGTTTCCTTTCTCAAAATTAATCAATCTTACTACATATTGAATAACTTTTCGCATTTCTGTTTTGTATGAAATCACTCTTATCTACTTTATAAATTGTGTGCTTATATTTTTATTTCTGTAATACATTTTGTACCACTTTAAATAGTTTTAAACTAGGAGCAATTATATACAAAACAGTACCTATATTTTTCAACATTTATGATTGTTCTGTAAAAATAAACATTTCATTAAATGATTTTTATAAGAAATATCTGCTGTAGTTTTGGTATTGTTGCCTTTTTTAAAGATTTTAAATGCAGTTATAGATTAATTTTGATTAACTTTATTAGAACTTTGATTAACTTTATTATTAATTTAAAGAAATTATGCATTTTTTAAAGTAATTATACGACTTTTATGTATTTTTATAAATAGTTATACACATTTAATTATTAGATTGCATTGAATATCCTTTCAAATTGTCTGTACAAAAGATCTTAATCAAAAAAGTATCGCTAGCAAATCACACTTAAAATGGCAATAAATACAAAAAGAAAAATAAATTTGTTTTTTTCAAATTTAATCTTACAAAATAATGGTTCCTTTAGCAGTTTTAAAGTATATTAGAAAAATTATGTGTTTATTTCACGTTACCTCAATAAAAAGAAAGAAAAGTGTATTTTTAAGTAAACTTAATATACTTTCTTTGAAAATTCTTTTAACAGTTTGAAGCAATTTTAATTAAATATTCAGAAATTATAGATTGGCTCATATATTACTAAACAAAATTATCGCAATACGTTAGGATTACAAACAAAAAATCAACTCAAAAAATATAATGTTTTTATTTCAATTTCGATTTATTGTTAGGATTCTTTTAAGTATGGTAAATAATTATTGGATATACTCAAAATTTCATTAAAGTTTTGTATTTTAAATGAACTACTATCGCTTTTTATAACTGACTCAAGAAATTATTTTTATACGAGAGGCAAATAACATTTTTTCGTTTCAATAACAATGCCAATCGAAAAATGTTTTAAGATTCAAGCTACGAAAACACATTTAAATATGTTAATCATCATGAAAATATTCTAAGAAACTGATGACAGTTATTTATTTTTATGTATCTAATACGAAAAATAAATAAAAATATAAAATAGTAATGAAACGCAAATGCGACAAAATATTTTTTTCACTTTATTTTACGCAATGATTAAAATAACTGCGCATTAAATCTTAAAAATCAAAAAAGAATTTGAAAATGAAAATATAGTTAACTTTTCTTGCTGTTTAAACACGGTTTTCCGATTTGTCTGTATAAGCACAGGAAGCTAAAAGAAATTAGTTGGAAAGTCAAATTGACACAAAATTTCCTCAGTTTTCTTCGAAAAGGGGTCTTTTCTCAGGGTCAATTCTATCCCATTCTTTCCATTCATCCTTAAGCCAGTCATAAATCTTGATCATGCTTTTCCCGATCCTGCTTTTGTCCAATGTGCCGAAATTCTTTTTTAACACACCCCCTCCCCCTTCCCCCAGAGGACCAACGTTGAGAACTCATTGATACTCCTTAAAATAAATAATTAACTACAGAGTTGGAGGGTGACGGAAGACTTCTGGCGCTTATGGTCTTATCTTTTCACGGAACGGGTAGCAGTTATCGAGCCCTTGCTCACCATAAATGCACATCCAGTCTTTTGGTTGTTACAGAAATAAAAGAGAACCGGTATAAATAAAATATAATATTCTCTTTCACTGCACCATCGCTGAAAAAAATTCCGACTAAGAGCCAAGCCTTCCTGTAGTTTCTTAGTACGACGTTTATTATAGTCAATCAATCAATAGACGAAGGGGTTATTGTCATTTAAAGGCAAATAACATTCTGAATGGATTTTTTCCATCCTAAGTGTTATCTGTATTTCACTTCAAACGATCTTTCTGTCGATCCGTTTTGAATGAGAAGTTTTTCCTACATTCAAAGATCACACCACTCCTTGCCTTCTCATTATTTTGAGTAATTTTACCAGCTTTTAAACTTTTCTTATTGCGTTTCCTGAGATTCAGAATTCACACGGAAAACTTATATCGTTTTAAGCCAGTGACATACTATTTTATAAACGTAAAATAGCTGGTAAAATGTTATCAATGGTAAAAGACCATTGATAACATTTTACGACTTCTGCCCCTGTAGCTAGGAGCTTTTATTTTCGATGACGTAATATCACCAGATGATATGTGTAAATTATATCAATGTAATGTGTATTTTTTGTCAGAAAGTATTTTGCTTCATGTCAGTAAACTAATTTTTTTAATCTTCTATTTTCCATATGCTCGCGCCCCCCTCGTAGGGTTATCACGCCCCCCGGGGGAGGTGCGCCACAGTTTGAGAAACGCTGCTCTACAGTTTTTTTCGAAAAATTACTTTCATCTATTTCACTATTTGATTCATTCATCAATTTAGAGAAATTTCAATCTCACTTAAATATTTCGCTATTCCTGTCATGCTGACTGAAATAAAACTGATGCTAAATTTACAAAATACTTCAATCCAGTGCCGTATTACTCGTTAGGAGGAGTAGGCAATTGCCTATGGGCCCCGTGCTTTTTAGGGGCCCACAAAAGCATGTTCTGTTTTCTGTTAGAGCTCCATAAACAGACTAAGGGGCCCCGAGAACTCGACAGCCAAGGGGCCTCCATGTCGTTTAATCCGACACTGCTTCGATCTCTTTCCCCACATTCTCAAAATATAAACACAAATATCCAGATAACAATAAATCACGAACCTTCAAATACTAAATTATTTCGAAAGAACTAAACATTGGTAGTTGTTTATAGTCTGAGATCTGGGATCATTATTTTAATATAAGAATTCTAGGATCAACTTTTTAAAAACTTGGAACCGAAAACATATATTAAAGACCAAAGTTCAGGAAAACATTAAAAAAAACGGATTTCAACCGCAATTACATGTAATATATGAGGGCAGCACTAATTGTTATACGATTCAAATCGTGGGTAATCATTGGGTTTGCAATATCAGTACAAGATTTTTTTGTTGCACGTTGAACTTATAACTGAAGTCTATCAGCTTGGGGCCCTGCTGGTGCTCGGGGCCCCTGGCGGCCGCCAGCG